>JAAEAF010003239.1:0-105990 GCA_011037195.1 Triatoma infestans | reverse complement strand
AGACATGGACAGCTTCACAGCATTCATCCTTATGGATGAGCTCAGTTGGTTTTCGGCAGTCCAAAATGCTCATCGGGAGTCCGGACAAGGCCATTAGTGAGAAGTTGCTGTGTTTTTCACGGAGCGCTCTCAGGCATCTGGTTGGATCTCTTACGGACATTGTGGTTTAAGGAGACATTTCTACGTAATGGGGCTCATGCCGGATCCACTTTGCAGCGTCTGTGAGACAGAGGAGGAAAACCCATCCATCTGATAAACTGATTGCTTGTTTTTGAGGAAATAGGTTCAGGACCTTTGGTTCGGAATAGGATGTCTGGGAAAAGAGCTTAGCTATTTCGCTTAAGGTTAGTCCGTTTTATTCGGACTACGGTGAATCTTAGATGGATTAGATCCGGGTCTGGATTTTTTATATAGACCTGTCTTGTTGTTGTTTTTCTTGGGGTAGCTATATGGGCCCAGTGGGGCTTTGGATAGCGTAGGGTTTCGCTCCCCACAGACAAATAATAATAATAATAATAAATAATAATACTATTTGCAAAATTATAAACTTAAATTTTGATTTCGAACTTTTATCCGGAGGAAATGGTTTTTACGAGAGGAAGTTTTACCTGAAGGCTGACGACAGCTAGCGCGGTCCTACAATTACGTCATATCCAGCTAGTTAATCTGCCCTAAAATGAAATCTGTACAAAGTCCCACCAACAATATATTTAAAGTAACTAACGCTTACTAAAAACTTCAGAGTTTGAAGGTTAATTACAATTGTAAAAAGTAAAAATCCAGTAAGATTAAATATTAGGATTATGTCAAATTCATTGAAATTGAGTTTTTACTAGAAAACATGTTTACAGGTTCCCTGAGTTAGAAAACAATATTTTTAGCGAATTTGTTGTGTGTGTGTGTGTGTGTGTGTTGACCAAATATCTCAAAAAAGATAAATCACAGAAAGCTCAAATTTGGTATTTTGTTTAGATATTACAATCGCTTCGAATACGAAGATTTTGGGCAAGTTCAACTTCTTTGAGTTATTTATTTCAAATGTTTGCTATTTTCTTGAAAACGGCTCCGGTGATTTCTCCTATAAATTTTATATAACTACTATCTGCATATATAAAGAATTGGTATAATTCTAAACTTGAAAAAAAATCTGTTAACCGGAAGTGCTACTTGACAGAAAAGATTTTTGAATTTTTTCTCGAAAATCATTTCCTTTAAAATAGGGCATGGCTAACTGCTACACAATTATAGACATATCACTTTTATTTGAACCTTTTTTTCTGTAAAAATTTTTATTTTATGCAGTTCTGTAGAATTTGGAAAGTTAAATGTTACATTAATTTGATTTGTTACTATTACGCTCTCTTCTGGACTACAATATAACCACATTTACCACCTGCCTCGTTATGTATTTTTTTCCTGCCACCACTATATTTAGATTAGGAGAAATGAATAAATTTTAAAAGTGTGCGACTTCTATAATTTTAGAAAATCATGTGAGTGTTTCACACCAGATTATTTTATTATTATTATTATTATTATTATTATTATGACTTAAATGCTTGCAATGATATGAATTTTTAAACTAAGAAGTTCCAACACGTTTTAAAGTCGCAGGCTTAATTTTCGTATTGCGTAATCTTTAATATCGCTACCTGCTAGCTCTACAGTGTCCTGGTCTTATACGTATTTTATTGCATTAAGTTTATATTTGAATCGAAGAACTGATCAGTGTAATTTCAATGCTCATTTATGCCTAAATTAAAAGCGATTTTTTTTTTCGCGAAGAACTCGCCTGACGAATAAAAAGATAGTTTCTTTCTGTTTGTCACATTGTATTGGTATCGTTTTATTGATATCGGAAGTTGAAGTGATGAGTATGAGTAAGAGATTGTTAATTAGAGGGTAAGAGATTAGAGAGTTGGTATTCGAAATGCGTACTACTGATTTATAAAAATATACTAAATTTTAACAAATAATTTAAAGAGATATAAAATAGAAAAACTAAGATGCTCAATTGTAAATCGATGTGAGATGGTGCTTCTGATCTGAAAACTGATGTAGACGTTTGATGCCAGAGTCGAACTGAATCCTTCCTCCATTGGGGCGGCGTGTTATATTTGCATCAATCACACATGGACGCTGATGTGTAAGTACGTGTAACACTAAGACTTCTCTTGTGGTATATTGACCCTAGGGAAGGTAAGTAGTTAACAAGGGCTGATTTGGCCGGGGTGGCGACGCTTTGTTAACAGATGTTGGGCCAAGTAGGCCAGGTAAGGTATTATCTCTTGACTGTATATTGACAGAAATAAAAAAAGGGTTTGCCGCGGTTCATGACCTGCAGGTAGCGGCTGGCTGGACCCTTTTCCAATTTTCAACCACTAGTTGTAATTTTTAGATTTATTTAAAAATTGTCTCTTCTTTTTTTTTTTCTTGCTATCGCTATCATATCACAATATCCTTTCATAAATGAGGATTTGTAAATTTATAAATGTAATTTTCAGTTTATGTTTCCAATGAAAGCAAAATACTAGAAATGGAGCTGTCTTTCTCAAAATTCCTCAGTGCCACGATGTTTCGTATTTTCCATTTCAGTCTTGAAGTGCAAATTATAGTCACTTATTTCACACCCTCTCTTTTATTTCTAACTTAGATCTAGAATGTTTTCAATGCGGTCACAATATATGCTAAAATTTATCATTTATTGTCAAACTTAAAATTAAAATTCATAACGGGTAAACATTTGGAAAATATATTGGATAAAGAAATATTTTCATTTTTACATTGTCTTCTTAGATGAAAATACGTACAGGAAAATTTATCTTTCATTCTCCCTAAATCCGCTATTTTTCTTTGTCTATCTCCTACTTTCTCTGCTAGGCTAATATCCGGTGATTTATGTTTTATCCTCCACGTTCCTACTAACTTGTCAAACACTTCCCATAACCATCCAATAACCAATAAACCTTTAGATTCAATTAGGTTGTCTTATTTTTATTTTTTAATTTATGACTACTCCCACAGTTGGTGGCATCTCTTTGGTGCTTTCAAAACAAAATATTTATTAATAAATTTATTCAAATAAGTGCACTTTCCCAGAAAACGCTGGATCTATTTTTTTTTTTATTCACCGGGGTTTTCATTAACTAATCGCATCTGCCTGTATATTTAGCGCACCAAAAATATGACCTAAATACTTTAATTCTGTTTGCTGGAACAAGTGTGTTATTCTTATTAAATCTGTATTCTTTTCCAAAGATCTTCTTAATAATTGCTAACCCCCCCGACAAGAATATCGTCCAATATATTCATATATCCACGCTTTCTGTATCCTCAAATACTACTTAGAAATGCTTATGAAAGATTTTCGGAACTGAACAAATTCCAGTGGGGAATGGAACAAATTTATATCTTCCCCAAGGGGTATTACTCGTACTCAAATCTGAGTTTTCTTTGTCCAATTTGATTTGCCAAACTGCAGTATATGTGTCAAGCTTACTGAAATTTGGCTTTATTATGTAATGACATATCAAAGTCATAGCAATGTCAAAGTGGTTCCAGCCAGCTGCTATCTTCATAAAGGATGGCAGGAATAAAGGATAATTTATAACTAGTGGCCTAGCCGGCCGCTGCCTTCAAGACAAACGAAACCCTTTTCAATACAAGGGTCAATACTTTACATCAAACACAAGCACCGATAAAGCTGGCCACTGACCTAAATCACTGGTCACCGAACTAACCAATTCGCACACTAGGAGAGATGTCTTGGTGTGAGTGTTGCTTACACATCTGACAGTGTGTGAGTAACACTAATATAAACTTCGCCCCACTGGAAGAGGGGATTATTATACACGAGTACATCATTATACGAGCAGCAGTTCCGCGTCCCTATACAGGTTTTACTTATACTTATTTTCATAATTGTGCATCTTAGTTTATTTATTTTAATCATCTTAAATTATTTGTTATTTTAAGTTTAAATTATCTAAGTATTTCATGTTAATAGCTACCACTTCTCACATTTAAATTACTGTAAAAATATAGTCTATTTTTATAAATTCAGTGTTAGTAATTCGAGCTCTAACTTCCAAAAATCTCCAAACTAACTTCCGCCCTCTTCAAGACATCTACTGCATACCATAGGAATCACAATAAACGATTCCATTACAATTATATAAGTTCTCTATCTGAAAATGTTCTCTTTTGGTTATTTCGTTTAATCTTTAGGCCTAAACGAAGACTTAGCGTACCATTTAGTTTTTTTTTTTTTTTACAATAATTGAGTTGACCCAGTCAGTCGGATAGCCTACTTGTTCTAAAACTATGATGCTGTGTAAATTTGGATTATTTGTTTTTAAATGCGATTGAGAAATTGCAGAATTCATAAAAATGTACTTTTGATACTTAGTCAATATTTGCGGTACTTACCATTTTTTTATCATTTGTAATTCGCCAGTGGCCTGTACAGAAAACGTAATTCCACTAACATTGACATCTGATGCATGAGGATCTCCTTTGACATGAGCTTACGCTTGTCTTCATTTATCTTGATTTACGGTGTGGTTCGTTTATCTAGGGTGGTATATTTAGAAATAGTTTTAGTAAATGAACAATCACTTGTGTGATCGTTTTTGCACTTCCTTTCCCGAATGCTGATTTAATTAATATTGTGAGGAAATCTGCCCGCGAGACTTTCAAGCTTAACAGATAGAGAAAAATTATGCGTAAATTACATTTCACTTGGAATTTTTTTCGTAACCTGAGTTTCAAGATAAAGATTAAATATAAAAGTTAGCAGGTTTTTTGGAAGAGGGTTCATTTTAATTTAAAAATATTAGACAAACTAAAACGCCATTTCTTATGTTATATCCAATTCACATACGTATTATAACGCAAACAGGTTTTGTAAAGCCAACCATATTGCTTCTCTCTCTCTCTTTATACGACGTGATCATGAATCAAATATTGTTTTCCATTGTTAAAAATATTTTATTTTTTTTTTTTTTGCATTTGCCTTAGGTTATTTATGAAATGATTAATGTATGATCGACAAATCGATTATCCAAAAATTAATTCATAAACATAAGTGACTGATAGATTTTTTTTTAGAGAATTTTGTTGCTAACGAGATTAGACACGGAAGCCATTTTTAGATCTAAGGTTGAAGAAAACAGGTTAAAGTTGAGGAAACATAAATAGACTAGCAACTTTCATTTCGATGTTCTAAGCAGACTGGAACTAGCTAATCATACTTACGGCGGCATGGGTACTAAGGATCCGTAATTTGAAAGGGGGGGTTTTCAAGAAGATCTCATAAGATACAATGAAGATACTTAAAGTGTTTTGAGCGGGACACTTAGTGACCTTCTTGGGCCATGAATAAATGCAAAAGAGCTTGATGGCCTGAGACCCAGTTTTCAAGTTTTACTTGTTTACAGAAGAAAAAGCATAGATATCCGTGCAAAAATGGAAGCACAGTGAATGAATATAGATAGAATAAGAGGAGATTGGCAAGGCAAAAATGATAACTTTTCCTAAAGAAGGAATAGACGATCTAAC
The DNA here is from genome assembly GCA_011037195.1 of Triatoma infestans. NCBI lineage: Eukaryota > Metazoa > Arthropoda > Insecta > Hemiptera > Reduviidae > Triatoma > Triatoma infestans. Next base: position 100,431 of record JAAEAF010003239.1, on the reverse strand, counting down.
TGATTGCAATTTTTCCAAGAAGTTACGGCTTCATGGGTTCAGCAGGAGCAAGATTGTGATAACAAACTTCTGTGGCTGAGAAGGAAATCATAAGTGAAGCCTGAAATATCGAAACAATATGCTAGTAACCAAAGGCTTCTTTGTTAACCTGGTGGTTCAAGGGTTCCATTAATACGACTCCATCTATGGAAATTTACCCATTTTGGAATGACCATTTTGGTTTTAAAAACCTACATTAGCAATATTTCTAATAGAGAATAAAACAAAATCAGTTATTTTCTGTGAGGTGTTATTTATATTCTTTAATAATGATTGAATTTAAATTAAACAGTTCAAATAATTACCACTTCTTGTTTAAGAAATATAATTCAATTTTTTGCTTTTATTAGATAAATGCCGCCCGCCCTGAGAATTCTATCTTTAATCACTCTTCCATCATCTGAATAAACAGATTCGCTAAGCAAGTCTTCTCAATTTCCCCAACTTAGTTTATTGAATCTCAATTCTTCTCTTTTTTTTCTAATCGCCTTAAATTTCCATTCCTGTTGCCATGATATCTCACAGTTTGCCAATCTCTGTCAGTTTCTTCCCCCTTTCTTTCTTCGTTATGACCTACTTCCTTCCATCTTCCTCATCAGACTTATAATAAGTCTGTATTAAAACTTCTTTTGTCATTTTGAACGTTCATTTTTCTATAACGTTTTGGGCTTTTAAAATTGTGGATTCACATTTACACCTTAATTTTCATTAAATAATGGAGTTTGGGTTTATCTCCATGGATTTATTCCTCAGAACTCATTAACCATAAAGATAAATATTAAGTATTAAGAATACGCTTTAATTTATAATAAAGTGAAATATTTGTAAATTGTGATGTAATATTCATATTATTCGGATGAATGTACAGATTGATTTTGCTCTGTGCGTCTGTGTAATCATCCTGATAGGCGAACGTTCGAAATCGGTCGATGACCACAAAATGAAGCATGCTATCACAGAAAAAGGTACCGGATTTGAGTCCACTAGTCCAGCTGCCCTTAGATTTTCTCTTCCTAGGAGCCTCTACAGCACACTCCATGGTCATGGGCATTGCACTGAGAAGACTTCAGGGGCATAATATATCTTTCAGATCGCAATGCAATATCCCCTATAACAATCTATCATATCAAATCTATCATTAGAATTGATAGAAGTGATCTACGAATAAGTAGTCTACGATATATTTCAATTCAGGTCCTAAGAATCAATAAACAAAATGTTACGGTTGCTATGTAAATAGTAAAAGTATAATCGGTAACTAGAGGTTTATTAAAGATTCCACAATTTAGAAAATTTATCCAATGGGATGTAATATTTGCATTAACAGATTCTTACAAAATAAGACTGCAGTAAGATTGATTCTTATATCTGTAAGACAATCTGTAGCTTTTTCAGAATCTTATTTGAAGTGTAACTCCATTCTTTCTTCAGCTGCCTGCTTTTTTAAATCTGTTACTGATCGAAATCAGGAATTTCCTTAAAGTCTGAAGATGTATTGACATCAGACACCTCATCTGAGACATGAAGTTCTTTAAACAAGGAAAGAGAGTAGTTATCCAGCCAAATACTAGCAATCTAACAGATCTGTTGCTAGAGGCTCTATGTGAATCATGTTAGGGTTGCGGGTTTTAGTTGTGTGTTGTTTGACTGGGATACAATTAAAAACGCCAAGATCCCTGAACAAGTGGCTAGTCCAATTTCACCTGGAGATAGAATATTTTAAAAATGGTTATATTCTTTTACTTGTTCCAGAAATCGTATTTGTAATAGTTTCTTAGTTTCCAGGTAAATGTTTTGCATCACCGCTGTAAATGTTTTCTAATTTATTACTTTTGGAGAAGTCGAATTGAACTTCACTGTACTATAATTGTTTTTAATTCAAAATTTAATTTTAAAATACTCAAATACTTACGAACAATGAATACAATTTTTACTATCTTTTGGAAAGTGCCCTTTAAAACATTGGAGATATCAATAATGCCTTGAGCAATGCTCGTAACATTAGGTAATTCTTTTGCAACGTCGCATAATTCCTTACACTTCCTTCCTTCCTTGCACACTTTCTGCGACGCCTCTTCCTCCTCAGTTGTCGTAAATAAATTTTTACACTGTAGTCTCATTCTAGGAAAAAATTAATATCGGCGGAAATTCCCAAGTTTAATTTATTATTTATTTATTTATTTATTCTGCAGTGGGATTTCTTGCAGTTCGGAAAAGAGAGAACTATAAACTAATAAACAAACTTGCAGGATTGTAATTATATATAAACTTATAATTTTACAGAAAAAAGATAAACATACCGATAGATGGAGAAGTAAAAATAAGGAGTTAAACTAGAGAAAAACGTAGCGATAGCTGTTTAGCAACTGATAGAATCGTGAAAGTATTGTTTTCAACTGGTAGAATGGGATTGAATCCTTCTTGAGATCGTCTATACTTCTTAAATAGGAAATCCTAAACTGGGAACTTGGACGTAACTTGTATACCAAACATATGTTTAACATAGGAGAAATTGCGTCAGTATTAACTTGCGGATTGGAAGGAAACTACTGGCAGCATCTGATAAAAATCGTCATACATCTAAGCCGACATCTAAACCGGCACTCTTTGATTTTTTTATTGTTCTCTGGTAGGAAAAATTACATTTGCTAACCATATAAGGTTAAGTTTGATAGGGTAGTTATGGCAGCTGACAACAGGCCTCAAAAAAATGCATTTTTTCTCCAAAAGTGAGCCATTGATGCTGCTGGCCCAACGCTACTTCAACTAGCTGGAATTAAATTGAAAATTTTGTGTTTGTCTATGACGTTTATATTAAAATTCATTATTTTAGAATGTAAGGAATAATGTTATACATATAATGCTTTAATTATAAAGAAATATAAATTGCATTGAAATGGGTTTAGACATCTTGAAACCAAAGTACGAATACTTATGTTATTATATTTCACAAAAAAGCGTTAATGATTAGTTTATAAGGAATTAAGATTCCTTTGTACTTAAAATCCTGGGCACTCAACATATTTATTCATAAAGTCTAATGAGCAAGTTACCAAGTTTAACCTAATTAAGGATTAAGTTATAGCCTTAGGGAAAAAAGAAGTTAATTCTTTGAAGGAAACATGTGCCAATAATAAAGGATAGCTTATGAAATGTAGTTCATAACTCTGGTTATTTTTCTATGAGACTGTTAGTAGAGTATCAAAGTAGCTCTTACCTTTAGAACAAGGCTTCTCAATTATTGACGTTCACTTTTTGAAGAATGTAACACTAGAGTACCTGTCGAAAATTTACCTTTTGCTGTTTTTGTTTTTTAGAAAACAATTTAAAATACAAGAAAAATGTCCTAATTAAAATAAAAATCACATTTCTATCCTTTGCACCATACCCCTCTAGCTTGCATAATTTTTATTCCTAGTTTTAAGGCTTGCTTGTGGATTGCAGGTTATTCTTCTCTTCAATTAGAACAAAAAGAACCGTCCCTGGTTAGAAGATGGAATTTGGATACATTTAATTTTGACTTATGGCCAGGTCTGTCAAATTTACATAAATATTTTTATCATGTAATAATTTTGCGATTTTATCATACCTATATGTAATAAATTGGACAAAAGTCGAGGAATTAGTTTTTGACCATTATTAGAATCATGTGAAAATCATTTCAGCTTAAGGAATGATATTTTTATAAAGCATGTTCATTAATTCCTTGTCTATTTCTATTTGCAACATAATTAATATGAACACGGACTAGTGTGTGTATGAGTCATTGGTAATTTAGAGAAATAAGGATGAAAGAAATGCAATGAAATCAAATAAGCTTATTGTAGTTGTGCTTTTCTAAACAATAATATGATACTTTAAGAATTTTTTGCCTTGACGATTTCAGATATAAAGCTGCTGCACGATCAATCGCATGAGTCTTTAGCTACAATCAGACGTGCCGCATTTTTGAGAGGCAATAACAAGAATTCCATTCGCTTCTATTAAATTATATTAACTCGAAATCTTATTTTTTTGCTTTTTGGTGACATGGTGCATTCGACATTGAAATATCTACTGTCTTCTCCAATGGTTCCGTAATATGTTGAAATATAATAGAATTAAAAGGGAAGGGAATAGCTAACTGGTTAGCATACTGGACTCCCATGCGGAGGAACCGGTTTCGAGTTCCAGCTGGGCGACCCTTAGATTTTTTCTTCCGGTGTTGGACAGTGTTGTCTGTAACAGAGACACTGCCGGAGACCGGAGTGCACTGAGAGGCTCCGGGCACCAATGACCATAGATGTTGACGTGCCTTAAATTAAAAAAAAAAAAAAAAATAGAATCAAGCTAGCAAATTCATCACCCAAATGCTGGACTCCAAAATAGTTCCATTAACCTCCGCACCTAACCATCGTGCCTTCAAGCACAATTCAGCTATGTATTATCTCCTCTGTCACTCCCACTGTAATTGGCTAATGAGCTTCAATTTGGATACAGCCATGTATCCAATAAGCTGACACTAGTGCTTACAGAGTGGGAGGAGAAATAGGAATAAAAGACGGCCATATAAGGCCTTAGGAGGAGTCACCAGATCAGTTTGAAGAGTAAGTAAGTTGGAGATCAATCTTGAAAGGTTCACCAAGCTAGCCACAATATCGTTGATACATCTTGAAAAGAGTTCTAACTAGTCATATCGCTTTTGTGACAATTCACATCTACCAACGCTACCCTATTTTCATACACAACACCAAATCAGTATCATTGGGCACTCTACCCTTTGTTTACTCTTCTCTTTTTACTAAAGTAAATCATAAGATATAACCATGAGTTCAGTATCAATTCCTATGATCTCATTTCACCATTTCATCCAGTTGAAATACAGACATAAACATTGAAAAGAAGTTATCATTATGTTTTTTTAAATAAACCCAAAATAACTTTTGGTTCTTACAAATTAATAGGAACCATCGTATTTTTCATTTAGAATTTTGTGCCCTTTCATGTTTAGTATAATATATTAAGTTTCATTTCGTATTGAACACAAATCGTCCAACAAAAATTTGTTTGAAAGAAAGCCCTCAGAGAAAATAAAATACCTGAGAAGAGAGCCTGGGGAGAACATTAAATTGGTGTAGCAAAATTTCTGGATATCCTCGCCGCGAATCATGTGTAATATATCCTCCCAAAATTATTGTCCCCCAAATCAGCTGATTTACCTAAAACCAGGAATTGCCAAACTAGCCGATGCGGTCTAGGATTTTTCGTTCTAAACTAGCTTAAGTATGTGGTTTGTGCAGTTAAAAAAAAAAAACATAGGTTTTATTACTTCTATGGAAGAAACTTTTAACCCTTTACGGATTAGGTTAAGTGGGAAAACAGGTTACAAGGTACCTGGATGTATTAGGTATTATTAATTAGATATCTAACTTTCCATTATAGGAGATCTTTCTCTTTCTTTGGCAACAGTCTTCAAGTATAATCATCTGATTTTTTAATGGATTGCCTGCAGCCAAAATCATATGGCAATCTTTCCACTACTCTTTCACTCAACATGTCTCATTAACATGTTTGGCGTAACATGTAATTAAAGGGGCTTCTTGTTAGGTGTACTGGTTATGAGCATGGACTTGTAACTAGGAGCAGCGCGCGCTCTAGGGGCAGGCAACCCGGACCTTTGCCCGGGCCACCAAATTTAGGGGCGCCATTTTGGCTGTAAGTGTGAAAAAACTATTGATATTAAATACTCAGTAAAAAAAAATTTCACATATCGATCTATTCCTTTGCTGAAAATTTACAATGCATAGCATATTTCTATTGTTTTATGTCTAAAAGCTAAAAATATTTGCACTATTATTGAAAAATTACCGCAGAATTTGTAAAGGACGATGCTTGAACTTGTTTGAACATGCATATGCTGCTCTGAACAAAATAGCATTAGCACGTAAGCAGAGCGCGCAGAGCAGCTTGTGTTTCAACATGCATTGGGTTGCTTAAACAAAAATATATAATATATATTTAAGGGTCGGCAATTTGTCTTTTTGTCCGGGGCGGCGTAACCGCCAGACCGGCTGCTGCTGGAAGGACCCTAGTTAGAGTCCCGTGTATAACTGTTAAATATTAGTTTAAAAAATTTTAATGCTGAATTATATGTTTCCGCCTCCGTCCACAACATCTAATTTGGTAGTTGGAAGTTAAGCCCTCTTAAAAAAAAATTGGCATTACTTTACTTAAAATTGGGTTTCGTAGCTGTTCTTAATTTCTGGTATATATAGCTTCATGTCATGCATGTGGAGACTAAGCGAGATGACCGGGCCAGAAGATGGTTGAAGGGAATGTCCTAATTTGGTGTTATATAATACTTGAGTTCAAAGGATTGAGAGACATGCAAAACCATAAGGGGTTAATTATTTTGACTATTATTAGTGGCATTCATGTCTGGATTAACGGGCAATGATTGATAATAAATTCAAGGAATGTTTCTATTGAAAATTTTAATGAAAACTGTGAAAACGATTATGGAAATATGATCCTTTTGACGTGAAGATTTATTGAGTTAATTACAGTAATTGGCAATTAATCGGAAGGTAGCAATTACCATTTAATTTCAGTTTTCCGATGACTGATGTTTTGCTTTGCTGTCTCTCATTAAACAAAGCCTATTTGTTATATATGTATATTGAATTTCTGAAGCAAAGGTTATTAATATTGTTTCTTGTTTTGGGTAGATTATTATTCTCTCGTTTAAATAAGAGAAATTATTAACAGTTTGAAAAGGTTAGAATTACATATTATCAATGTTCTGTTAAAATAAGCCTTTACTTTTATTACAAGGATGGTATTGCTAAATATTTTTCTCATTTAATTTATTTAGAATTTATGATAAATTTTTAAATAATCACTTTGTAGTTGTAGTTAAATTGGCTTAAATGTTCAAAAACGGTTTCATTCATTTTACTAGATTATTTTACAGAAAAGAACTTCAATATAATATTATTTTTACAAAGGACGGTTTTGTTTGGTATTTATAAATCTGATAGGAAATACTCACACGTGTTTCACGTACTATAATCCTTATAGATTAATTCTCTTCAAAAATATAATTCTTATTGACATCTTTGTATATCAATGAGAGAAACTAAACCTAATAAAATTACTTTTTTTGAAGAAAATATATCTTCCCACATGCCCCACTTCTTTAATCGTACTTTGTCGGAAAATAAAATCCGACAAAAGTGATAGATCTCTGCTTTCGTTGTTATTGTAACAGATTTAATAAAATTCGTTGGTTTCTTTACGGTCAAAGTCGCAAAAAACTGAAGAAAAAAAACTTTGTTGAATAAAAGTTTACACTTCCAATGAACAATTTTCATCAAACTCGAAATTTGGCATCAGATTTCATTGTAAATAATATCATGTAGAAGTTAAAGTAAAGTAATGCCTATTTTTTTCAGCGGGCTTAACGTCCATCTACCAAATTAGGTGTCGTGGACGGGGGGGCGGAAGCACCTACTTTATTAAAAACATTTTTTAAACAAATATAAAATTTAGCAATTTATACGCTGGACTCGAACTGGGGTCTTCCCACTTACAAGTCCATGCTCATAACAACTACACCAACACCCGCCCTGACGTAGAAGATAAAATTATATATAATATACTAAAATAACACTTTAGAGGAAAACATAAATCTACTCCCTAACCAAAAACCCCCTATATGAATTTCACCGAGCAAAATGTTTCAAATAAAAGTTGTAGCTCATTGTATGTGTAATTAATAATCTAAACTTAAAGATAATCGTTGGAATCATTTTTTATAAAACCGCAAAATACTGAAAAATCCATTCAGTAAAGTGTTAGTTACTTCCGGCTGGCAAATTTTAATCCAAAACTTATTGTTAAGACTAAATATCAAGTTTGAACTTACTACAATTTCTCGTTTTTTTAGTTATGCTGACCAACAAACGCACAGATCAATTTCTAAAAAAAAAAAAAAAAACACTTTTTCGGACTTAGGGGACCTCAAAACTCGTTTTGTCCGGTGAAAACGTGATATTGAAAATTTGACACGATCGCAATACTTCCTCTCTATTAAAGACTTGATAAAGTCAGGAAACTCTGTGGAAATATTGGCATAATTGAATGTTGTTTTTTTTTCACTGATCCTCACCAAATTTCTTCGTAACATAATACATTAATGGCCAACAAATTATTTTATTTCTAATCCATAGTATTTATTTATTATTTTTGTTTAAATAAAGAAATTGTTTCTTATATTTTGTTCTAAATTTTGTTTCTATATTTTGTTTCATTTTTCGAAGTAAATTTTTACACAATGATAATGTATTCTAAAGTGACTGATAGAATCAGCGTTTAACTCAGAAATATCTTTCAAAAAATCTGATGTTTGAATTGATTATAATTAGCCATAGATTTAATTACAAAGTTTTTAATAAACGTAAACTGTTTGGAGATGTTTTTGACTTTATGATGATAGGTGGTAGTATCAAATTTCCGATTATTCAATTTTTCTTTCAAATAGATTTTTTTTTATGCTGAATTTAACGTCTTTAATATTATCATTCTTCGAATCACCACGATACGAGCCACTTTCAAAGTTGAACGTCTTACACAAATTGTGGAAAGAGAACATTGAGATGATGCCTTTCAGGCACGACCAACGGGCAGAAAGCCGAGAGGAAGAAATAATAAAGAAGATGGCCAAAGTTAGCAATTGGGTAAATCGCCGGGCCTTATCAATAAACTGCGTTGAATGGCGGAAATTCTGTTAAATCTCTACACTTTCGGTTATACGAAGTTTATATGATACATGAAGAGATCATTATCATTCAAAAAACATAAGAAAAAATCTCGATTCTCTACATTCCGAACTCTTGTTTCTGAATTAGCCAATCTACTTTCTGCAGAGATTATAAGGAAAGTAATTCTCAATGTAAAAAAAAAAATACGCCTCGTGGCTTTGATAATTATTTGTAACTGCTTATGACTAAAAATTTATTATGAATTGAATGCTCTGGGACGGGACCTTAGTTATTACGGACAACTATCTGATTTTACGGACAATACTGGATTGTCCGTATTTTCTGTTTAAGATTCATTAATGTTTTATTTTCGTTTCAAAAATAATTTAGTATAATACGCTGTTTAATACAAGGTTAGTGTAAGTGAAGTGGTTGTAAGAGGTTGTATAAGTGAAGTGAAGTTTTTATTGAAAAATTAGTTTTTTTTTTTTTGTTCATTACGACACAGATTACTTACACGGCTACTTTTAAACTGTTCTACCCATCTGTAAACGTTCGAACGGTTCAAACAATGATTCGGGTATTTCACTACCTTTGATACCTTCTGCTAACTAAAAATCTAATCACTGAGCGTTGATCTTCCGAGGTGCAATTCTCGAGCGGACTCGCCAACTGTTAACTGAATACATTTGAGGTTATGCTTTCTTTCGAACAGCTGGTGAGAAACTAAATACAAGAATGCCAACTTGACGCAATAAAACTATTGTATTTTATTTATTTATTTATTTATTTGCAAAAACTTAATATACAAAGAAGTTTGGGAGAATACAATTGATATATCTACAAATATATGCACGTATAACAAGCTAGTCTCTAAAAATCCATTTCAACAGCAGTAATTAAAGTGAACTTTCTTCTAAGACATATTTTCTTAGCATAAGAGAGCCTTTGACATAATAGAAAAGACTACTCAAATGACGCTTATTTTTTATATCTAAAATATCAACTACAGTATCAGAGGTCAAACACAATGGTTCAAGATATGATTTTCTTAATTTCACAAAGCATGGGCAGCGAAAAAGAAAATGCGCTAGATCGTCAGCCTCTTTATAATTACATATCGGGCAAAATTGACTATTATCTAGAGTAAAAAGTTCCCCTTTATACGTAAGCTTACAGAGATTTTTATTTGAGACTCTCAGCTGGGTGATTAGTCTAATTTCCATTATATGACATTCAAAGTTAATGTAGTGCTCTTCAAAATTTAAGGAAGAAATTAATCTGTACATAGGACAATACTTGGAATTTAATACACTAACTAGATCTTTAGAAAATAAATGGTTACGCATTTTTGCAATTAAAGCATTTCTATGTTTGATTTTGTGGTCGTTTACAGGAATAAAACTATTGTATTGATTAAACAAACCGTTTCTGAGCTACAGCGATTTGTCTCGTTACTTATTGAATGACCCCCCCCGTATTTACGAATTTATTTTTGAAAAATTGCCCGCCTATGATTACTAAAAAATTTTGTTTACTTATTTTCAGGAAGTCGTTGGGTTGGCTGGATGAATGAATCTCAACAGAGTGACAATTTGGAAATAACATTTCAGTTTGATAGTCTACGTAAATTTTCATCAATGGCTTTGCATACAAGTCATATTGTCACCAGAGATGTCCAGGTAAGTCCAGGAAGTTTAAGTTGAAATTTGATTAAGTACCTTTTTTCTTCGTTCTTTTTTTTGTAATAGATATTTGTTGCAATATGAAGAAATATTTGCTGTTATTATTTATAGAACTCACATTTACTTTTTCTTAATATTTTACTCCTTCTGACATTTTGTGACTTTATTCTAGGTTTACAAAAACCCATTAAACTTATTAAAGTAATTAAATAATATACTTCAAAAAAGCCAAACAAATTTTAAATAACTTTTCAGTTGCTTATGCAAACATTTTAAATAACCTCTCAGTTGCTTATGCAAATATTTTGAATAACTTCTCAGTTACTTATGCAAACAATTTTTAAACGATCTAGTTTTGTTCCATTGGAGAATGCTTAATCACTATCACGTAATCAAATTCATATATTTATCATTTCCATATATTACTTTCTCATTGAAGAAAACATTATTACTATTCATAGTTATAAACCGCTTGTTTTTCACAAAGTTACATTCAAGCAGTCATTTAATTTAGTTATATACAGTGGATCACGTAGAGTCAGTCTTATACACACATTCAAGAAGTTACCAACGCGTTATTTTCAAAAAGTGTTCTATACTGTCACTCTGTCCGCATAATTATTTATTCTAATTTTATAGTTAGCTTAGCTCGTTTCTATGTATAAATATCTAACCGATCATCAAATTAGTTGTCTTAAAATCACCCTTAAAAAAACCGCTCATGCCAATCTATAAACCCATCAACCATGAAAAACTTGCTAACATTTCAGAAGCGATAAAGTAATTCTACCTCCATTGGGAGATTTTTTTTCGAAGTCCCTATTTATTGGTTGTCCATCCGACAAAGAGTATTTTTTTTTTTTAACATTTTCTGATTTTTGTTGCTGGCCATCCTTACCTAATAATTTTCTTTGGCGTGAAGAGGATGTTTCCAGAATGGTTAGAAGTCTAGCCCTGCATTCCATTTTGAAACTGGAAATCTTTCGGTAGAATAACCACTGTTTTCCAGTATAATTTTTATTGGATTTCGGATGAGCGGTTAAAAAACTCTAATGTAAAATGTGTTTGTAAGTACATGGATAGCCAGGCTGAATTGAAAGCATTGTTCTTGTATCTTCACTATATATTGGTACTAGAATATTTTAGAAGTCTGGAAAAGTTACTTTCTTCCAAGGATGTTCTTCTGGACTCGGTACCATGTAGTATAGGTATCTCGGGGAATGAGAAACTGTGTCCGTTGGCCAAATTAGGCGTCTCTCTCTTCTTTATTGGTCTCCGGCCTGCTGTTGGCGTATCTTTAGGCATATGTCTGTCAAGCTTCATGGGATTCATGGTTGATCTTGGCAGATAGTTGGCAGTCTATGATGCCATTGAGGATCCGGACAAGGCTAATAGTGCAAAGAGTGTTTGATACATGAAGAGAATCGGTTCAGGACTTCTGATTGGAACAGGATGCTGAGGAAGAACCTAGGCTGTTTCCCTTTGAGCTTCTGTCTGATTTGTTTTTAGTGCTATGTCTTAAACGGGTTAGACCGTGGATTTTTATTCTAAAGTCGGCTTATGGTCCTGCGTATCTGAATATTGTTACTCCCTTTAGCTTTGTGTTTGTACCAAGTTGGGACTTAATTTATGGCTAATGATTAAAATAAATCATGGATTAAGTTCTGTCAATAGTTAGTTAGTGACTAATAGTTAGAGGTTTGACTAATAACCACTAGCAATTAAATTTTAAAAAGTATTGGCGATTAACGAATAATTGGTCATGGCTAATTTTTCAATCATTAATCATTTAAAAAATTTAATTGAGCATAAGCCCTATACAGTATTCTTCAATGGAGAATTTTAGGTTTATCTCCACAGGACTAATTATAGATTTTCTTTGGTAATACGTGTGAATCTGGTGCATTGAACAATTAAAAACTCCTTCAGAGAAAGTCAATAAAACAATATTGAAGAACTGTTGTAGGTGAGCTTTTGTGGCAAACAGCATAGTCGCGTCTGTCTGTAACGTATTTAAGCAAAAATATTTTTTTTTATACTTTAACAGTAAATATTAGCTATGAATTATTGGGCTATCAATAATTGGCTTGTTTAAAAATAAATTTATAATTTTCTTAGCAATTCAAATAGTATGTTCTGTATAGTAATTGTGAATAATTCAACGGGGATATTATTTATCTGTAATAGATAGAACACAATTTTAGGAGTTGTACTGAATGGAGATTTATATAATAGAGTGCGAAGCAAGATGTTAAAAGAAATATAGTACAAAAGAAGGAATGTTGGAAAGGAAAATATACAGTCCCAGTAAACTTGTAGTGTATAACTCTGCGATACACTTAACAAATAAAAGCATTATATTTTACCTTGTACTCTTGTAAAGTAAGTCCTTTAGAGAAGCTTTCTTCTACTGTCCACATCACATACTGTATACTACTGCAAACACAATTCTGAAAAGATATATATATATAAATATTACATGTATTCTCAGTATGATTCATACATTGCTTTTAATTTTAATAAATAATTTATGCAACAGAAAATAAATATATTCTACGGTTATTCATGATATTTATCAAAAAGTAATAAATTTAAATGATCTTCAAAGCAGTTTTCAACAAAGTCACTTTGCCAATTTTAATAACCATTTCTTAAGTTTATTTTCTTAAACATTGCTGGAGCCCTTGTCTATCGCATTGCTGCATTGTGGGGGGATTTCTTTTTGGCTTGCTTTTCCTTGTCCTTACTGTCAGAAGTTCATTAGATATCTCAATTTCCTAGAGACGACGTGCAACAATATGTTCCTTTACTTAATTAAATCTTTCTAGTCTGACTATTGCACGACCGTCAAGAGATATGTGTGTGTGTGTGTGTGTGTCAGTATCATCTTAATTGATGTTTTTATGTAGACTTTTGATCTAAATTGACCCTGAAAAACAAAATAAAGTGCAAAAATATTAAAATGCAGAAATAGAGCTTGTACAGGGACGCGTTGGGAAATCGTTATTGAAGGACCATATGATGGTTGAAGGAAGGGTATTCTTGGAAAGAAACATCCTAGTAATATCCTTCCTATCTAGGCCTATGACCTTCTAACCAAGCAATCTCCAAATGACATCCCAGTGCGACCCTGCTGTACATGCTCTATATCTCCATTTGTATTGCACTTGGTCAATAATAATAACTTTCCTTTCAATCACGTCAGATATAGCCGGCCTACTCATTCTGTTCAGTTTACTAGGAAACACTTTTTACTTGAGTGCCCTATTTATAGGAAATATAGAGAAAAATATCTGAAATACATAAATGGAGATGGAGAGGAGAATGTATTAATAATAAATGCCATAAATTTATTGAGACTTTAAAACTGAGAACTTTCATTACAGTTGAATAAATCAAAATATTATATTAGTTAATTAATTATAAAATAGATAATTATTACATATCAATATAGATATATATATTTTTTACTTTTTTTTTATTTCATGTAAATCATTTATATGCATTCAAAAATTAAATAAAACAAAATTTAGACTTAAACCAGAGATAGAAATCTGGGATTTGTTTCTGTTTTCTTTCTTTTTTTTCCTTTGACTTTAAGGTGCGTTAACAACTATGGTCAATGAAACTTCCTCGTTGCTCGGCCGGCCTCCGAACAGTGAGCTATAGAGGGATAAAATCTTAATACAATTACTATACTTACCTATAACATCTAAAGTGTACTTACATTCTTTTTGTAAAGGATACAAAAAAAATAATAATAATAATAATTAAGAAAATAAATAGCAAACCATATAAAATACAAATAAGAAATCTTGCAATTAAAGTTGTTTATTTAAATTAAGAATTCTTTTCCAGATTATAGGTATAGAGAAATAGTCAATTTATTTTCTCATTATTATTCGGGCTTATAGCTATTATCTCTAAATTGTTATAGATAACATCCGTTTTTTAATTTCTAAAAAAATCCGCCGCAGATTTAATTTTTGTCCTTATTGATTTAAATTTTCTATTAGTTGGTCAGCTCTTATTCATTTCCTCCCTTACAGCTAGAGCTTCTAGGTGAGTAATTGGCTGTCCCTGTTAAAAATTCATTTGCCACTTCATTGCAGTGGGCATACCTGAGAATCTAATGCGTGATTGAATGCGCTTGGTAGCGCGATAGTAGCTCCTTAATTCTGTTACTAAGGAAACTACAGTGTCCAGCTTTTTGTACCTAATTTATTGGTTACTGATTCCATTACAGTAGCAAGTTGGATCTATAAAGAATATTACTTATTTTACGTTTAAATTTGCTAAAGTAATCGAGATCCACTTAGTAATAAACCTGTTTCAAAGTTAGTACTTAGTATTGAGGCATAGTCCTATCTACATACTTTGGAGGGCAATGCCCATGTTAGTTTTCTCATAGATTCACTTCTGTCTCATAGAAACGTGTGCGAAATACGAGGCATGTCCAATAAGTAAGTGTACTGAGGCTCTCACGGCCGGAGGGATTTTGTATTCGATATGTTGGCTACACTGACGTGTAGCCTAATTCCTCCCCTCCGCAACGAGACCGGTTCGAGGTCAGTACGTTGAGAACTGTCGACGCGACAATACGTTTCGTGAAAAATGTCAATCCAATCTCCCGCCAAGTTGAATCGAGTGGAGGCTGGGCAAGAGTTTTTGAGACGCTACAAACTCCATGGAGATGAATTTCTCCGCTCCATCATTATTGGAGATGAAACATGGGTTGCACACTACACACCTGAAACCAAAAGGCATTCTCAACAGTGGCGTCACACCTCTTCACCCTCCGCCAAAAAGTTCAAAACCACAATTTCAGCCAAGAAAATCATGGCATCCGTGTTTTGGGACTGTCAAGGAATAATTTTAATTGAATATATGCCTCAAGAGGAGCCCATCAACTCTGCAAGATACTGTGAGACCCTAAAAAAATTACGGAGGACGATTCAGAACAAAAGGAGAGGCATGCTGACAAAGGGAGTCTGCCTGCTGCACGACAATGCCAGACCACACACGGCCAACGCCTCGTGCATTCCGCGCGTTGCCATGACCTAGCACCTTCAGATTACTATCTCTTTACCTCCCTGAAGCTGCATATGGGTGGAAAAAGGTTTTCAACCGACGAGGAGGTGAAGGGGAAGGTGGAGAATTGGACGAAGGGGTTAACGGGAAACTACTTCGAGGAAGGCATCAAAAAATTAATACTTCGGTTCACCACCTGCATTGAGAGGAATGGTGACTATGTCGAAAAATAGCTTACATATGTACTAATGTAACCAGGTAATTTTTTTGTTCAAATAAAATTTTTTGTAACCTACAAAAATTCAGTACACTTACTTACTGGACATGCCACGTAGTTAACAAAATTTTTCCTAGTTTATTAGCAATATTACACTCGAAGGTTATTCTTCTTTTTTTAATTTAAGGCGCGTCAAAATCTATGGTCATTTGCGTACGGAGCCTTCTCAGTGCACTGACGGCCTCCGGACAGTGTGCTCTCGTCACAGACAACAGTGTCCATCGCCGGACAGTGCACTGTAGAGGTTCTTAGGAAAAGAAAATCTAAGGGCAGCACTTCGGGACTCGAACTCGGGACCTCCACTAACCACTGAGCTAATCCCTTTCCTGGAGATTATTCTTAATGTTGTATGAAAGAACATCCTGACTTCTTATACAATATCTTATGTAGTTATATTTTATCATATGAAATTCCTTGATCAATAAATTTATATCCTGTAATTATATCTAGTTATTTATACTACCAAGATTCCGTTGACCCTTATAATGCTGTGTAGGCTGTGTTATCTTTTATGCTGACCCATCTAAAATTATTTGTGCTGAATTTGAATAATATTATTAATATATTATACTGTAACGTATTGAAATTAATTTGGTTATTTATATTTATTTATTTTTTTTTTAAAGCTACACAATTAATAAATCACAGATATCATTAAAATTACTTAATTAATCAAAATAAAATCTCGATTTTTTTTTTTTGGACAGTAAATTAGGAAGAAGCTTAACAAAATGGATTCAAGTTTAAAAATATTTCAAATAATACCATATTATAAAGTAAAAGAATGCCTATTTTTCAAGCTACTTAATGTCGAACTACAATTTAGTTGAATAATAAAAAAATGCAATATATTACTTTCTCTAACTGCTATTAGAGAAAGTATTGCGATCGTGCTAGATTATCGAAATGAGTTTTCACCGGGAAATACACCCATTAATCCAAAAAAAAATGTTTTTTAGAAAAGGTTCTTCATGTGTGTGTGTGTGGTGTGTGTGTGTGAGTGTGGATGTGTGAAAAAAATATCTCAAAAACGAAAAGTTGCAGGAAGCTCAAACTTAGTATTCCGTTCAGGTACTACCATAGCTTCGAACACGAAGATTTCGGGCAAAATTCATCAACCGAAATTGCCAATTTTATTGAACGGTTTATTTCAGTTTTTTGTGATTTTCTCAAAAATTGCTCCAACGATTTTCTTTGATCCTGTTACATCAACTACAGATGCAACGAGCTACAACTTTTATTTGAAACATTTCTCCCTTGAAAAATTCATTTAAGGGCACTTTTGAGGGAGGAATGGGATTATGCTCTCTTCTAAAGTGCTATTTCAGTTTATTACACAATTCTATCATCTAAATAATATTAATTAGAATTAAATATGCTGTCGAAATCCCGAGATTAAAGAAAAATCGGATGACCGGAAGTGCGGCTTTAATGAATAGGTTTTTCCGTTTTTTTTTTTTGTGTTTTTCTCCATAGAAATAGCCAAGATTTTAAACACTAATCGTGATTTCACGCCAGATTTTTTTTTTGTTTTGTTTTTGTTTTGTTCGGTAGTGTATTTAAAATTGCTTCTTTTTTTTTCCAAATTGAAATTTAGAATTAAATACTGAGGTAAACTTGGTCTTTTTTATTAATTTAAACTCATCAAATCAAATCTTTTTTAAATCTTTGACACCATTCATACATATTCCTGACATTAGCACAATATAAATTTGAATGTTTAGAAATCATTGCTTCCAGTGCTGTCAGGATTTTGAAAATATTCACGGGTATCGATAAGGAAGTTAACAGAATCCTAGAAATGAAAAAAAACTGCAAAAAAAAATAATAAATGTGTCAGTACTTTTAATAATATGATTTAATTAATATTAATAGAACATATATATATAGGAAAGAGAATAGCTAAGTGGTTGGACTCCCACGCGTAGGCCTCTGGTTCGAGTCTAGTGTGCTGCCATTAGATTTTTTTTCTTTCTAGAAGCCTCTCAGCTCACTGTCCGGGGATGGACAGGTGTCTGTAACAAGAGAACACTGTGCAGAGGCCGGCAATGCACTGAGAAGGCTCCGGGCGCCAAAGACCATAGATGTTGACGCGCCTTAAATTAAAAAAAAAAATAATATGTATATATATTACATTCTCTAACTGCTGTTAGAGGCAGTATTGTATTTTTTAATAATGTTTTCAAAATAAATAAATAAATAAAAAATAAAAATTACTTTTGAAACGAAACAGAATTGTTATGGTTCAGTGAATCAGTAGCCTGTACAATGGAAAAATAAAAGCATTTTTGCAGGTCATTTGAAAATACACACACACACAAACACCACACAAATACACACGCAAACATTTATATATTATGTAAATACCACGTATACAAATATTTGTAAAACAAGCGATGTGAAAACCTCGTTTGTTTGTATTATCCCTTTCAATATTTTGTTATTTTTAAGACTTAAAAACGGTTTTCTTTTTTCTGTTTTTTTTCTTTTTTATAAATATTATGTATATATACATTCGGTATTTATATAAATTCCCAATATTTATATAATTACCTATTTGTCCTCCATTTTTAATATTTAAAAAAATAAAATAAAATAAAATAAATCATGTGCGAAACGTCACATATAACTTTCATTTAGTGCAGTTAATACAATTATATTGTAACTGGCAAATTGTATACAAATTGTCACCTCATTTGATTTCTAAAAAAGGTTGTAAAATCTTGGTATCCTAAATATCTTTATAGTTCTGCCAAAAAAGAAAAAAGAAAAGTCCTATCATGCTGTAGAGTTCCTGCAGTTCTCTGACGATGATCTTTGAAAGAAAGTCGACATCTAGATCTAGATATTTTTTTAATTATCGCAAAGTTTTTGATCACTTACAAATCTTCATTTGTGTGGTTCCCAATGTCCATAGGTTAGCAATTTTTATAGGATATTTCTTCCTCTCTGAAGTCACAAATGTTCCTGTTGCACAATTAACAGGAGCGAAGAGTTCATTTTATTTCCCAAGGAAATTTTGGTACCCTGTATGGGTCAGAGATTCGGACCCTTTGCAGAGCCCTTTATCAATGGTTGTGTGCGCGGAGATGCTTACTTAGATCGGTTGCAGGCTACTCTCTGTTTTACCACCGCAGAAGCGAGGAAATCAGGGAAGAGTTGGAAATGGTTTACCTTCATAAAACAACTGAATAACAGGCAAAACGGAACGCACAAGCTAAGGAAGGATGGACGCGAGTCGGACAACGGTTAAAATATGGCAGTACCATTCTTATGGACGAACAAGTGTGAATCATCCTCACAATATATTGTCAATTTTAAACTCCATCCATCATTTTTGTTGTATAAACCACTTATTTAAATTGTTTTTTTGTATATATTATTTGTTTGCAAATCATTATTTTTTTTGTCATAAAATGTTTTATAATAAATTTAGCTAATTATCGACAATTTTTTTTTTTTTTTGCGAAATCTAGAATCATTTGCAAAGTGCAATGTCGTTGCAATATTATTCCTCAGAAATATTGTATCATCTTGCAGTCAAACCAACTGCTATAAATACAATTTTTACTCAGTTATTGATTCCTGGGTGGAGGGGTGTGAAATGTTTAATGGTATGATGTTGTGTGTTTGTGTGCTGGTTTGCTTGTGGCGTGAGCGGTTTTGTAAAAGTGCTTGTAAGTATATTGTTTAAGAGTGATGTATTAGAAATAATCAAGAGATCACACTGTTTTTTACAATAGATATATTCTCTAAGTGAAATTAAGTTACTTTAAAATATCACAATAATATGCTTATAAGTATACTGAAATTAATTGGAATAAACTTTTATATTATAATTTAAACTGGCACAGCCCTGATGTGTTCTGCTTCGGTGTCTACAACAAAACTGTCTTGAAGGCATGTCTTTTATTTGTTCGTTCAATTCCTCCCCTACAAGAAGAAGGGGGCAGAACAATGCCATCAAGGTTCATGAACTTTTCCAGTAACTGTACTCTTCTACCTGCGTGTACCCTTTTACCAACAAACTCGCATTTTTCTTCCTAGTTTTAATATTTCAAATTAAAATAGATATAATTTCTTGCTATCCATTACAGGTGATTAATCGGTTTCAATTGAGATTCAGCTATTCTAACTTACTATTTGCAAACAATATATCAGTAAAATTGTTTAAATTTAGAAACCTGGTTTGCTTTAAATTGGCGAGAATTTTTTGTTGAGCAGTACTTACAGTATTCTGTCACAAATGTCCAAAAAAAAAAAAAAAAATGATTTACAAAATAAAATTAACAAATTAACAATTAGGAAATATGGCTAAAATGTGCAAAATGAATGCCTCAATTTAGTATTGGAAATTTCAATTTATTTTTTTTTTTGCAAAGTGTTAAATAGTTGAAATAATTCGTTTTCGATAAAATTGTAAATATATTAGAAATTTCGTCTGGAAAAATTGTACTTCCGGTTGCGGTATTTTGACTAATTACCTCGGATCCATTGATGATACCCTAACGAAATATCAAGTTTGTGGTTCCTGTGCTTTTTCATTCTTGAATTATGCTGTTTACTTACGCACAAACAATCAAAATTTAGGATACCAGGGAGCCTCAATTTCCAAAAATTAACTCGCCACAACCGTTTTACACCAATAAGAGAAAGTAATAAATTATTTACATAAGTTTGGCAAAATAATTAAAAAACAAATAAAAATAAAAAATGAAAAAAATATGGTTTTTTTATTTTTTATAAAGTGGAAAATTTAATATTTATTGTTTGAACACAAAACACAGAATGTTTTTAACATTGTTGGAAAAATATTATTTAGTGAAGAGACGTGTGGTAGTGCTGTGTGTTATCACATAACGTGAATTGAATTTTTTCCATATTCTCTAACTTGTATGAAAATCTCAGTAAAACAAAAATAACTTTATTTTTCTGTACCTAATATTAACAAAAGAATGAAAATATAATATGCTAATTCAATTCAATGGAAAAAATTTAAAATTTATTAGCTAATGTTTCTTATCTGAAGAATAAAATTAATTTTTGATTAAGAAAAAATATTTTCTGTACAATAATAAAATAGTAATAGGAATTTTTACAATTATTATTAGGCTGGATAAATACTCTAAAGGTAAAACATAAAAATTGTTGATAATTATAGAATAATATAACCCCATATTAAATCCAAAACCAGTCGAAATTCTGACACTACATTAAGGGAGGAGACCTCATTAGTCTATACTAATGCCTATACTATTTAAATTTCTCTACCTTACTTATTTTATATTTTATTTATTTAAGGCGCATCAACATCTACGGTCATTGGCGCCCGGAGCCTTCTCAGTGCACTACCGGCCTCCGGACAGTGTTCTTTCGTTACAGACAACACTGTCTATCACCGGACAGTGAGCTGTAAGAAGCTCCTAGGGAGAAAAAATCTAAGGGCAGCAGCTGGACTCGCACCCACGACCTCCTCGTTGCTAGCCCAGCACGCTACCACTGAGCTAATCCCTTCCCTACCTTATTTATTATAATTATTATTATTATTGAGCACACTCAATAATTTTGGCATAGCGCCAAAATCGGTGTCTATGGTCCAGTTTAGCCTTGCCTACATGGTAGGCAAGTTTCCGTCCCTGCCCCGGGTAGGCGGACCTCTACATATCCGTCCAGTCCTTCGCGCATTACCGCTACTTCGCGAGCAAACTCAACAAAGTCTTTAAAGTTTATGGCACTTTTCATCAGTTCCTTACAATCTTCCGGCCAGTTCTCTCCCCTTCTTTTCAGCTTGAATTCCATATGGATTCTTGCCTCGTCGAGGGGAGGATCCCGGAACAGAACGTGATGCACCGTGTCCCGTTCACTGCATTCGCAATTTGGGGAATCTTTCAATCCCAGCTCGTGGAGCTTTACAATTGAACTCCCCATGGCCCGCGAAATATTCCGTTAAGGTTTGGGATAGCATCAGCCATCGAATCAACAGTCTGTGATGCAAATTCGGGAAGAACTCATATGTGATTTTCCCTTTCTCTGCTTCATCCCAGCGTCTTTGCCACTTCCCAATCTCCAACTCCCGGATCTTTCTCTTTACAAGTGCAGGAGGCGTATGACTGGACAGCTCCTCACCATCAAGGACAATCATTCCTCTTTTTTATACTTATGGGTAAGGGCCCTCATCTCTGCAAGGAGATCAAGCGGCAACACACCAGTGACCACCGGTAAGGAGACCGTGGAGCCCTGCGGACAACCTTTAGTTATTGGCCTTAAATCTCGCCGGCTTGAGTCACTAGCGCCGCCACCCATTGGCTGAGGTAGCTTTGTATCAATTTAAGAAGATTCGGTGAACAATCTCTTCTTCTAAGTGACTCCAAAACAGTCGGCCACCACACATTATCAAAGGCCCCAGCAATGTCCAGGAATACTGTGAGGACGTATTTGTGCCCAGTGTCACGCACCAATTCAAGGAGCTTCGATATCGCATCTGTCGTCGATCTTCCCGATGCTAAACCATACTGACTGGGACTGAAACAAATAAAGCTTGTCAATCTCATTCTGATCAGTTTCTCCAGCAGTTTCCTAAAAACGGTATTTGTATCAATCGATACGCCTTTGCATTGTTTATGCGCTTGTTCCCACCTTTATAAAATACTTTTACAAGCCCTGTATTCCATTGACTGGGAAACATCCCAGTCTCAGGCATCCATTGAAAAGGTCAAGCAGATACTGGCTTAGAACGTTCTCATTTTTCCGGACACTTTCTCCATTTACCTTATCCATTCCTGGTGCCTTTTTATTCTTGATTTCGCCAATAACAAACTTGCTATGCCTATACTATTGAAATTTAAAACTACCTTAAGTACCAAAGTACATTCGGGTATGGCATCCCTCCTTTACCCCTTCATTGACACCCGAACTTTCGCCTGAACATCAATAGACCGTTAGAGAACCTTCAGAATTACAGAGAGCTTGAGCAAGTGGTCTCCGATTGTTACCACCAAGTTTGGAATTCATGTACTTTCTTTGAAATACATCTGACTCCTCTTCTATTTGCCAAGCCATCGGTTTGTGATGTATCTTTCCATGTATTTGCATTGTAACAGCAGTATATGCCTGTTCTCTGATTTCCTCCATCACTTTGTATGTAATAATATCTCAATTCTTTCAATGAATCAAAGTTTGTGATCATCGTTTTTGTCAGGGTCTAGCATTCTTGGCCGTAAAAGTGCATCTTGTTCGAGAGATCTGTAGAAATTATGCGATATACATGGTAAGGATGCCGTAAAAGGTAAATTTCTAGATGTGGTCGATATTTTTGGTTCTGTCGCAGATATTCTGATTTCAAAACCGAGCATAGAAAACTATGTACAACTACTTTGCTAATCTAACCATTGATATTGGTTTCAAGCCAACTTCGCCCAACGTGTTTCTATCAGCGTTTTATCAATAAAATGGAAGTAAAGAGAGATGGATGTATTTCATCAACTTTATGAAACTAATGGTGACAAAGAGATGGAAAATTATTTTTTTCCAACTTCGTTGAGTCCATAAAACCTGAAGGAAGTCAACGAATCATGCCAGACTTGTTCTTATGCAAAACTCCATCCTGCAAAGTGATGATTTTAATTTTTAAAGATAGTAGAAACATTATTTTCTAAGAGCTACTTCAGAGGAACACAATGATCAATTCGAAATAGAGTACTGTGTTCCATTGAACAAAGTGCGGAACATAAAATAGAAGCGACGATATATCGCAAAATTGCCATATTCCTTCACAACAATTCAATTTCACAAATTTGCAGCAGGGAAGAAGTTTTATTAGTCTTCCATAATCACTTTGACTTTCAGATTAACTTATGTTTAATTTTCTTCGAAATTACTTGAATGAACTTCCGGCCCTACAGCATTTAAAGCACTTCTTGCTGTGGTAAAGACAAGAAGAGTTACTCTGAGCATAGAATATTGATGTTGATGGAAGATGGCAAAAGGATATGGAGGAATTTGGTTGATTAAATATGTATTATTGTTTATACAAAATTTTTCTTTTACTTAGATACTTAAAAAACCGCGCGGATTTATTGGTTAATCTCTTATTTAGATATGATTTATAATTGTTACATCCCCTTATAAATACCTAATTGCCATTAAAAATTTCTTTCATTTTTATATTATAATCTGTAGTTACTGCAACACATCTTGTGTTATTTTCTCCTATACTGTTAGATCTGAAATACAGGTAACAGTAGGTGTCATTTTGGAACTCAATTAGTATATAGAGTGTGAACGTGAAGCTGGGGTTGTGTACTCATAAATATCATATGTATGTTTGGATATTGTTCTTTTCTCTCGATTTAAAATTAAACTGTACTCAAACTTTTTTTCTTTTTCTTTTTTTATGTATTTACTATCTTTTTAAGTCTGATATTAAGCACTCTTCACGACTTTCTCTCGCAGTAATTCTATTGATAAATTGTCATCAAAGAAAGTTTCACTAAGTGTTTGGCTGCCCGTAGAATATAAGTAGGAAAATCGTATTTTTTTTTTATTGCAATGCGGGAAAAAATTACTCGCAGCTCTCCCAGGCCTTTTGCGAATTCAATTTTTTCAGAAATGTTTTAAAATAAACGTGATAGTTTTACTGTGTTTACAGGGACTGGATTAACTCAACCCAGGAGGAGTCATCAATCCATTAGATTTTTCAAGTAAAATGAAATTAATGGAAAATATTCACACGAAAAAGAAAAATTGGAAAATGCATGCTGTAAAGTAGCACTTCCGGTTCAATTTTCTTGAGACTCTCAATTTTAGCAATATAATTAAATTATGATATTGGAACCATTTACCAAAATAAATAGCACCTTTATTTGAGGGTCTTAACGTCACAGTTACCTCACAAGCCTACAAAAGATCTTCTTAACCTAATTTATAAAAATATTTCATATAAATGTGATAGCCTATTTATTGTATCCAGTAGGTGTACCATATTTATTATTTAGTTGTTTTTTTTTTGCCGAATCCTTCGGTAGGATTCCCCATATTATCAATTTAAATATCCTGCGATTTTTCTTCTTGGTTTATTTCCTATACTCAGCCCCCCCCCCCCATACTTATAAATATATATATGCAAGAAGAGAACTGTCGATGATGGAAATGGCAGAAGAATGGGGAGGCAGCTGGAGGGAAATTGTATGGAGGCGTAGTACGTATTGGATAAAAGCCGCTGAATAATGTTCATAATATAATGTTTGGTTCGAAACAGTGATTGAACCTGATATTTTCAAAACAATTCTTCATGTTTTCCAGAACTACTCAGAAAACTTTGTTTTTGACATTATATAAATGTAATATGCCAATAAGAGTATGCGTTTGTATGCGATATTTAAAGACACATTGGAGTTGTTTTCGATAAAGTCGCGAATGACTAAAAAAAAAAAATAATCAATAAATTCAATTTTCGATGTAAGTGGTGAAATCTTCGTTTCGAATCCAGTGGAGATACTTAAACTGATTATTATGTTTGAACTCTTTACAATGTTTCGTTTTATTTATTTTCTTAAATACGGACTCGTCCATATACATAGAAACATATACAAACCATCGCTAAACCTTTTTATTTATTTATTTTTTTTTTTTTGTGCCAAGCACAAACCTAAAACCTTTTTTTCATGTCCAACCCTAAAAACCCAATGAAAATTTTCTAGTGAAAAGTCAGTTTCAGAAAATTTATCTCTTAGCAATAAACGAAAATAATAATGTCTTTTAAGCTCTCGAAATATTGCATCAAATTTAGGGGTATTGGTAATTAACAGTTAATGAAGTGAAGAACAATTAATTACTATGCCCTGTTGTGCTTGCCAACAATAACAGATATCGATCCATGATAGAGATATAATGGAACTGTGTGTATATGCAGTAAGTCATGAAAGCGAGAGCGATTACTAGTAATCTAAAACTATTTTTCTAAAGTTTACTAAAAACTATAATTAAAATGCAGTATTATCATCAAAGATAGTGCAGATAGTAAATTTTTGTAATACGATAGCCCAGAAAAATTAAGCAGTTTCTACAGTATACTGGATAATTTACAACCAAAAATCATATGGCAAGTACCTCCTGAATACCCGACTGAATTACCGACTTAGTGTAGAAAGTAAATTTTTGTTAATCGATAGCCCAGAAAAATTCAGCAGTTTCTAGTATACTGGATAATTGCAACTAAGAATCATATGGCAAATACCTCTGAATACACGACTGAATTACCGACTTATCGTTTGAGTCTAGCTTGCCCTTTTATATGCTCGTAGAGGTTGTGGTATACGGATCTTGATCTTTCCTACTTTGTGGTAAGAAGATGCCAGATGTGATCCTAAATTTATTCGGACTTTGTCACAAATCCGCCTAATGAGCAAAATCAAACCTAGAATTTATCTAAATGGAAATGTTCATAGCTTCCATCCTGACAATGTTTGTTCTTTATGTAAATGTTCTAAAGATGAATTTGCACATTTTTTGTTAGAATGTACTGTATTATTTATATTTAGGGATACTTATTTAAGAAGTTATGTGCGCTCGAATGTAAATTTTCAAGACCAGATAGAAGATCTCCTTTTTGTTGATAACTTAAATAAATTAAAAAGTATATATTTCTATGTTTGTAATGCATTAAGGCTAAGGAGCTATACTAGTGGGTTGATATTTCTTGTTTTGTTTTTTTAAACGCAGATCTGTTTACTTTTTCTTTCTTTTTATTTGTCTACTGTCTCTCATAATTATTTAATTGTGTATAATTATTAGCAAATTGTATTATAAAACTGTATGTATCATTCTATTGTGTGTTTTATATATATATATAGTAATTTGTAACTGAGACCAACTCTTGCTATGAATTGTACAAAATTTAAAAGCAATAAATAAATAAATAATAATAATTGTGGTAAGAAGATGCGTTACGACTCATTTGTCGTGGCGTATGACGTAGCAGTTGGGCGGATTGTCATAAGATTATTTATTGCAGGCAAGATATGGTGCAAGCAATTCATTCAGGCGTGTGTTGTCTGCATCCAAAAATCGTATAGCTACCCGACCGAACTTTCTACAGCTTCGTCATTCAATAAATCACATCAGGCTTAACGCATCTTCTTTCTACAAGCTATTCAA
The DNA here is from genome assembly GCA_011037195.1 of Triatoma infestans. Taxonomy (NCBI): domain Eukaryota; kingdom Metazoa; phylum Arthropoda; class Insecta; order Hemiptera; family Reduviidae; genus Triatoma; species Triatoma infestans. The sequence goes on along the minus strand of JAAEAF010003239.1, from coordinate 73,504 downwards.
ATTTTACACTTTAAGTGAAATGTTTACCACAAACTTTAGAAAATTCAAAGCTGAAGTAGCGGAAGTACCCACATAATGGGCTGTAATAATAAGGGCTAGCTACACTCTAACACTGAGTCAGTAATTCAGTCTTGTACACACGGTCTTCAAGAAAACATCACCATCACCAACACTCTGCCTGTTCAGTGATTTCTATTCACGTTACACAATACTCTCTGTTATCAGTTCTGTAAAGTCCTTACAGTATTCTGTTCCTCAGTTATTTATCAGTACTGAGACAGTGTACTTTTCTCTTCTATGTCCCTACAACCCTACAAAAACTCTACTATTATTATTAATTATTTGCTTGAAGAAATCCTCCGATGGTGATGGAAGATTGCACGATACCATTATAAAAGAATGCAAATAGAGCGGTTGAAATAACATTCATAAATAGCCAGTTTTCTTCATTCGTTAATTCTTTTATTTAGGGTGTGTTGTTTACAAATTTGCTTCACGTTCGAAAAAACTAATAATACTGAGATTAGTTTTTAAGGCGCATCCCATCTGAGGACATTGGCATCTGGAGCCGTCCCAGTTATCGTACTGCCAACCTACGGGCGGCGTTCTCTTATAACAGATAACGCTGCCCCCCGCCGGGCAATAAGCTGCAGAGGCTTCTAGAAAGAGAAAATCTAAGAGCACTACTGCTGGACTCGAACCAGAAACCACTGCATTGTAAGTCAGCGCGCGTCCACTGAGCTAATCTTGTCACTAATTTTTATATTTATTTGTTAATGAACAATTTCAAAATATGTCTCTGCTCAGAGGAAAAATGGAAAAAGAAAAAATAAACAGTTTTTCAGAACAAAACAATTCTGCAACTTCGGCAACGTGGCCGGTGGAATTTAGACTTAGTATTCCAACAGCCAATCACATGAATAGGAAGAAAAATTAAGCACCACCCACTACCTATTGCCATATATATGCAATGTTCACTACTACTTTGTTTTATACAATCCTCTAGTGTTGATCTAATAATAAACCCAACAACTAAATTGAATAGACTGCAATATGAGCGAAAGTCGGTTTATATTAAACCCCTGACGAGATGTCAACCCAAAGACTATATTTGAAAAAATTAAATGCTTAACATTACTTATGCCTATGATTACTTGTGATTGATGATAAATTTGAAATTATCAATAGGATTTTAGTCTGAAAAACATGACTATTCAATAATTAATGAAATCTAATACCGACATGAATTGGACAAATTATCCCAATAATTGTGCGAAATACGTCAGGCGGGATATACTGAATCTGTCAAATTAGAGTCGGATTCACTCATCGTTGGCCACAATATTAAAGATGGACAAAATGGTGTTAAAATTAGCCATGTCGTGCCCGTCAAAGAAGTTGGCCCCAACATCGTATCGTTCGTTGTTCACACATTGGCCATCTCAGTTTACATGTGTATAAATTATTTGGTCAGTTAAACTAAGAAATTAACGCTGGATCCACAATTTAGCTTCTAGCAATGGCCGTAAACATAAGAATGGAGAGAATGGCTAATGGATTGGCCTGTCGTGTCATTTTTCGATGAAAACCAAAGAGTTTAGCCTTGAATCTGTAGAGGTTGAATCACTGTTGAAATATTCAGGAGCAAATAACTCAATTTGAATAATTTTACTATTAACGCTCGTTAGATAATTTCTATTTCCACCAAGATCTGCAACTGCGACTGCTCATCGCCGCGACTATCTTACTCGTCAAGACATAATAGTAGTAGGAAATAAGCTATATAATTTCAGAGACATTTTCCGTGATAGCCTGCTTCTTTTTGTGGTCATCGACCGGTTTCGGGCGTCGCCCATCATCAGGATGTTTTTGTTTCAATCCAGTGTAATTTGTTAAGAAGGGATCAACAAACAGTATGACACAAACTGTGGCAAGTCTAGTATCAACTGTTTGAAAAAACATCATGATGATGTGGCGAAGCCCGAAACGGTGATACCAAAAGAAGCAGGCCATCACGGACCAGCCCGCGGAAACCAACCCACACAAAACAAGCTATATAATTAACAAACCTGCAGTTTAAAAAGATATAGCATTAATTAACACACACTTCATAAACCACCTTTGTGTCCGCAAGGGGTATTTGTTGCATACAGTTACTTGGGGAGTAGCGACCCCACGTAACAGAACAGTGCATAATACACTTAAACTACATACACTATACACTTTACAGACATGGATAAACACAGTACACAAACTAGGTCTCCGTCCCTAGTTAATTGGCACAAGCCAAGGGAGAAGGAAGGGGTTAGCTCAGTGGTAAAATGCTGTACTAGCAACCCGGAGATTCTGGGTTCTAATCCAGCATAGTGCCCTTAGATTTTCTCTTCCTAGCAGCCTCTACAACTCACAGTCAGGTGATGGGCATTGTTGTCTGCAGCTAGAGAATGCTGCTTGGAGGCCAGCTGTGTATTGGAAAAGGCTCCGGGCGGCACAATAGATCTTTCAGGTCGCAGTGCAGTAATCCCCTACAACAATCTACTTCTACATCTACATCGTATTTACTGCCGGTTCAGTAAAGGCATTCCTGAAGTAGCTACGGATAAAACTTACTCCTTCTATGATATTAAAATCTTATTGGGATGATAAGGCGAGACATTATTAGTTTATTATGTGAATATAATTAGCGTTAAAAATGTATCCAGAATTCCGAATTTAGAACTTTTTACGTTTTATGTATACATTTTCATGGAAATTACAATTTATACTATATCAGTTTTTAGTTTCTTTCAACCTTTAAAATAATACTTCTATTAATAGGTTAATATAATAAAAGCAATAAAAAAGTAGATGTGAGAAAGTATTAGAAAAAAATATTGTAAAGTAAAACCATTAGAATCAAGAATATGGTATTTTTCCATTATTTCACGGATTATATTAACACGAAAGTGATAAACAGTATAAATTGGAAATTTAATAATAAGGATGTCAATCAAAACAATAATTCATTTGATAAAATAGATCAGAGCATTATTAATGCCTTTTTTGATTAAAATTAGCCAAGACAATCAAAGAGTATATTTTAAGCGCACTGATTCACCAAAATCATCAATTAACTGGTTTTATATCAGAACTATTGAGTTGAATCTATTGTTGAAATCAATTTTAATTAATACTCAGTTATGTGTAATCATTTTATTTATAATGTACTAAATGGAGTAGGTATAACGAAATATGTGTTTATATTAGTTATTTTGGACTAAATCAGGCACTTTGTGCCAATTGAGGTTGACCAAAATATATGGATCTCCAAATAGTAGTAATTTAAACGACTAACAGTAGGAAACAACGCCTGTCATTGTTAGAGGTCAATATTTGTAACCGGATTAAACTATATTGCCAATGCGCTCGGGTTTTCTCGGTTAATGCCAGTATGGTGTCATTTTGACTCTATCATTAGTTTTTCCTTTTTTTGAATGCCAATAAAATTTTTATTTATTAAATTTACAAAATGGGAAGTTACAGATGGATTAAGTACGACAAAGGATCAAATTTTTATTTAATCTCACATATATAGAGATCATTCCCTCATAAGAAAGATAACATTTAAAATCGGATCATGAATCTATTACCACAAATAAATTAAAACTTAGGAGCCTTAAATTCTCTAAATTAAAGAATAATAAATTGAAATTTGAATTAAAATGAAAAAGAAAAAAGAAACTATTAAAATTTACAAAAAAAAATATTTTTTTTGGTGACGTTTTCTGATTTTTCTGTCTACATTTTAGTTTCTAACATTTTATAAGTTTTATTATATGATAATATTATAGACCTAGGTGATTATGGTCGATTATGAAGTATGGTCGCCTTCATACCTCGAAGAAATAGAAACAGTACTTATGGAAGATTCTTCTCGACCGTTACTTATAAGAAGGAAAATGATTGTGAGATTCGGTCTTTTTAAAAAATAAGAAAACTTAAATTCTTGCCAACGTTTCGACAGATATATTGTCTTTTTCGAGGCCTAGAACATATAAATACAATAGGTTCTTTTTTGAAAATCTTGCCAATTTTTCGACAAATATATTGTCTTTTTCAAGGCCTACAACATATAAATACAATAGAGTCTTTTATGAAAACCAACGTACTTTTTTATGTAAGTAAACCAAAAAAATTTATAAATTAATCTATAATTTTTTTTTTTATTTCTTTCTGATTTTGACTTTCAAAAAAGAACCTATTGTATTTATATGTTGTAAGCCTTGAAAAAGACAATATATTTGTCGAAACGTTGACAAGAATTTAAGTTTTCTTATTTTTTAAAAAGACCGAATCTCACAATCCTTTTCCTTCATAGAAACAGTACCTTCAAGGTTCTATAAATCTACTCATCATTTCAAAGTTTTTACGTTTCCCATCATTTCACCCGTCTAAAAATCCCAAGACTAGGCTCTGCACTACCAAGTATTCTCCGGGACGATAAATTGGCTAATAAAATTATTACTAATGCCTCCACACCGGCATCCAAGGTATGTTATAATCGCTTCTTTTTACTTGATTTTCTACACCCCAGCTTGAAAACTAATTGGGTCAAGCGCTAGTGGCTAGAAGGACACAATTAGATATTGACAGAGCTATTATGTTCTTGTATAGTGAGCTTTTTTTTTTCAACTATATCCCTCTTCGGATTACCGTAACTTTTATGTTAAAGACTAACTTTTATGAGCTATGCCTCGTTCGCCAACTCGACTAGCCGGTTCAATATTGTAATAGCATCCAGCAGAGACCCTTGTTAACAAAGACTACTCTCTGACTTAGGCAGGCTAGAGTGGGAGAACCATGTATATAAGCCAGTGTGAATCTATGTAGAGGATCCATCAGATACAATCATACAACTGTACATCGCATCGTGTCATATCTTTACTTTCACCATTCATTCTGTCATTTTCATTATAAAGTTCAGTGCAGTTAGTGTAAACTTAGCTACACTCATGTGTTCATATCTCGTTAATTTAATCAAACCTAATTTCTCTCCTCAACAACTCCTTTATAATATCAATAAGATTAGCAATCCAGTAATAGACTGTGCAGAAGAATAGTTTGTGGACGGCAAAAAGATGAAGAAACCCTTATTCACGTACTTTGGGAATGCCCAGTTTACCAAAAGCTGAGAAATTTTTACCTAAAGAACTACACCTCCGATATTCTTCTGGTATCATGACAAAAATCCAATAATTCCATTTATTCATGCATTTTAAATCGAATGCTTATATAAATTTTGGCTCGAATGCTTTCAATATTTAAGTCTACAGCCAAAAAGTGACATTATCTTTATTGTTCACCCTATCTTGTTTATTTTTTTATTTTTTCATTGTTTTGCAGTTTTTTACTTTTTCTCTTCATAATTTACTTTAATAATTGTATTCATAAAAACTGATATAATTTTTAAGTTTTTACAAAACTCTTTGTTTCTTTTTATATCTTATTATAACAAATATTATTAAACTTAATTTAGATGGAAGTGGCAAACGCTTGTAAAAAGTGTTTTCTTTTGTACAATAAAGATTATTACTATTTTTATTATTACCTAGATGATTATATTTTTTGCCTGAAAATAGATTAATACCATTTTATAAAGGGCGATCATTGCCAATTCGTAGTTAAAGTGACTTAGAATATTTTACGTGCACTTCAATCCGGAGTCAAAATGACTACTGCATTAGCTGCAAATAAGCGAACCTGCGAGAGAAAAACGATGTATTCGATGGCCTTCTTCTCCGGATTAGTGGCTAATAACTAAGAGCGTTAACATAACTAATTCAAAAGTCTATAAGAATGGGAAACTCAGGATTAATGAATTTAATTTTGATGATCTCAACTTTGATGGAGTCATAATTGACTTATCATTGGCACGACTGTCTATGAAGTCAGGAAGAGCCATCACATGTAACACTGGGCAATAATCATTGATAAAAGAAGACAGAAGTGCCATCCATACTGAGAATGGCTAACTGGAAACACATAACAAGCATCATTTTGCGAGATTATTCTCATTAAAGGTGATGGTTATTTGTTTGTTTACAGGTTAGAAATATAATTCTTCTAGAAATATAATTTAGACCATTTTTAAAAAATTTAAAATAATAATCGTTTATAATATGTTTCAGTGAAGTATGTATAGCAACTAATTGTTTACGAAGGAAACGAAGTATCAGTTTTAGATTTAGAAATTAAAAAAAATAAGGTGAAGTTGGCGCTAATGACCGCGTCAATCGATGCGCCAAAAAAAAAAAAAAAAAGAAAAAAAAAAGTGAAATTATATGACATCACACTCATTACCCTCTTACTTTCGTGGGTCAAATTATGCTCTGTATTAACCCGAGATTTAAAACGAAAAATTTCTAGAATATTTGGCATCGAAGTAAATCTCACTGCTTGCACAAAATATCGCAAATTCCAAAAAAAAAAATTGTTTTGTGAATAATAATTTACAATTTGTTCCCTCAAAACACACACAAATATTAAATAAAATTTTGCAGTTAACTTTACTAGACAATTTTCCTCAGTAATATTCTCCATAATGCAAATTATAAAAGGAATCAATATACACAATTATGGAAAATTCTTCTCGACCGTTATTTGTATGAAGGAAAAGGATTGTGAGTTTCGGTCTTTTTTAAAAAAATAAAAAACTTAAATTCTTTCCAACGTTTCCACAAATATATTGTCTTTTTCAAGGCATAAAAAATAGAAAAAAAAACTATTAAATAATCTTCAAAACATAAAAATTTGAAAACTTATGTATAATTTTGGAATTAAAAGTTGAGAACATCTCAATAACACAGAGAATAGTGAACAAAAAAAAAAAAATGATTCATGACAAACTTCTTATCATTAAAAGTTTATTCGACGTTTCGGACACCTATGATGTCCGTCCTCAGAAATTGCATAAACAAAACAAACAGAAATACAGAAATTGTGTAATAAAAATTAGAACATTTAACGATTAAAAAATATTAAAATGCTTATCGATATCTGTTAAGGAATAATAGAGAGTTGAATGCTAGAGAAGGTTATTGTTTGGTTATGGAGTAAGGTATACCAGCAAAGAAGACAGAAAAGAGAAAATTTAAAAGTTGGACATTAATTGAGGAGCGGTAGGAGAGAAAAAACAAATCAATAAGTAATTATGAGAAAAATAAATGAATAAAAGTAAACTAGAAAATGAATGGGAGGTTAGAGAAAGTTTGTATGTGTAATTTAGGGGGGGGCGGTGGCGTTTTTTTTGACGAAGCGGAAAATGTGTAAGAAGTGGTAATGACGTCCTTGTCTTTTTTGTAGATGATGGAGTTAGGATTGAGGTTAATGTGGATAGTTTCAAAAAAAAGTCGCTTCAAGTGATTAGAACAGAAGCGTTTCGTAAATCAAAGGAATGGGCAAGAGTAAGTGCATGTTTTGTGAGGGCGGTACTGTCAGTTTTTTGTTAGCTATGTCCAGTTCATGTTGCCTAAGTCTATTTAGTAAGAGTTGTTTTAATTCGCCAATGTAACATGCATCAGAGTTTGATGCCGTGCAAAGTATGCTGTAAACAGAATTCGTTTGGTCATAAGTTTCAATGGAGTCTTTGAATTCAGAGTTTAGAGTAAACTTTGCTAAGTTTTTGGAAGGGTAGAGACCAGACTTGAGATTGAGAATGATAGACTTTAGAATATGAATGATTCTGTATGAGATGGAATTTGTATAGATGAAAGAACGGAATATAGATGGCTCGGATATGGAATGGTATGTGGTTTTTGACAGGTTGTTTTTTTTAGTTTACGGAATGTTTTAAGGATGAGGTGATTTGGATAATGATTTTGTAGTAGTATGTTGTGTATTTTGTTGATATTGTCGTTCTGGAATGGAGGTGCGACAAGTTGATGGATAAAAAGATAAAAGATAAACAGTTTTTTCTTTGTCCCCAGTCAATAAATTTTTGCTTGATATGTAAAAAAAAATCTATTGTGGAACTCTCAAACGACATTTCCCTAACTGCAGTTAATATAATCATTAACAAATTTTCTTTTTACTTGGAAATTTGTTCTCATTAGCCCTAAGTAATTATAAAGATGGTGGTGAGATTAGCACAAGCAGGTAGTATTTGTATGTTTTTACACTGTAATCCAGAATACAGTGCCAAAACATTACATAAACTTTAATAACGTTTAAAATATAACGCCCCAAAATACCACTGAATCCCTAAAATTCTAGGGATAAGCATATGTTTAAAGTTTCGAAAAATGTTACGGATTGAAGTGATACGTTTATAAAAAAAAAAGTAAAGTAATGCCTATTTATTTAGGCGGGCTTAACGTCCAACTACCAAATAGGTGACGTGGACGGGGGCGGAAGCATCTACTTTACTAATAACATTTTTTAAACAATTATAAAATTTAGCAGCTATACGCGGGACTCGAACTGGGGTCCTCCCATTTTACAAGTCCATGCTCATAACCATTACACCAACACCCGCCCCTGATACGTTTATACATGTGTTTACGTTCCTAATTTAAAGAAAATTTTTATAGTGGTTTTGGAGAAAATATCAAACACACAAAATCTATTATGTAAAATCACATTTCGGTTAACCGAATTTCTTAAAATTTGCAACGCTTATTGAACTAATAAGAGTGCAAAACGATTCCATGTGTAATTTGAGGTAATATGAGTCAAAGGACCTGCCCTGCATAATAAGGGCTAAACGTTATCTGGGACTGTCAAAATATTGATGTAGTGAGAAATAGTCTAATGCTCTTGCAGAAATAGTTAAAAATCATTTTTTAAGTAAAGACATCGATTTTTATTATTAATTCCTCATATAATTTATACTTTCGTAATATTAGTAGCCTGGGAATTAAAGCAAGAATATCTGTATAACTAAGAAGAATATCTGTATAACTATGTACACATAAACAAAATCAAATTAATTACACAGTTTAAGAATGGCTTATAAAAAAAATTCCCGTATTAACAATAAATGGTGAAAAAATTCTGTTTGCTTGTGAAAAATATTAGAATTCCGGGGAAATAGATAGTTTAATACATTTTTTAACTGACTGCTCTTTTCTCTAGCCGTACAGCAATAAATATTTAAACCAATACTTCTTGACGGCCCACAGTTGTTTTGGTAAAATTGAAAACATATTATTCAATATTAATAAAAACAAGAAGCTTGGCTTTTAGAAATTTAACTGGATGATTTATTTCAATAAGTATTAATTCCATAATAATTATTGTAATAATTAGAATAATATGTTAATAAGTATTAATTCCATAATAATTATTATAATAATTAGAATAATAATAATAAACAAGAATAATGATAATATTTGTATGTCAAGTTCAATCTCATAATGTTATAATGTTCAGTTTGTTTATTTTGTTGTTTTCATATTTAGTTATTTATTTAATAAGCATAAGTTACTGTTTCTATGAGTTTTCTATTTTAATGCATAGGTAGGCATCTCTTACGAACTCTTATTATTAACACAATTTTTTTTTTTTATCTTATTTTTTTATTTTCTCTTACGCCTATTTTTGTTCTGCCATCAGTTTTGTACTGAGTTGAGAAGTTTATTTGATCCAATATGAAATTATGTTAAACCCACTCCTTGCTATGGATACTTGCAATGTATCTTAAAAGCAATGTAAATAAATAATAAATTTTCAACGCTTCTAATGTTTATTACTTTATTTTGTTTTTTTTTGTTGGCGCATTGACAGCCAAGTCCTTAGCGCCTTTCGAATATTTTTTTTTTCTTCTCGATCCGTTTAACGGTCAGTCAGGATGGCACATGTAATAGTACCGCAAAGATACAGCAGAGAGAAGAAAGGCCCTCTCTGGTTAACAGAGACTACTCTCTGACTTAGGCAGGCTAGAGTGGGAGAACCTGTGTATATAAGCCAGTGGAAATCTATCTAAAGAATCTATCAGATACAACCTACAACTGTACATCGCATCGTGTCTATATCTTTACTCACACCATTCATTCTATCATTTTCATTCTAAAGTCCAGTGCAGTTAGTATAAACTTAGCTACATTATATTGGTGTCTTCATATCTCGTTCATTTAATCAAAGCTAATTTCTCTCCTCAACAACTCCAGTATACACAAGTTCTACTGGTTTACCTTTATGGCATCCAACACAATACTTTGACTACCAAGGTATGGTGGAGCCGAGGGATATCGAACATGGTTCCGCATATCTCCTCTTACACCATCTTATACTTACACTATTTACACTCACTCATACTATCATTTGCTCCTATAAAACTAATAAATACATTCATACTAATAAATACATTCATACTAATAAATACGTTCATACTAATAAATACATTCATACTAATAAATAATTTCATACTAATAAACACATTCAAATATCACAGTGACTCGATACTCGATATTCCTCTCTCCTTTTCTAATGTTTATTAATATTATGGAGCTGGGAAAACCATATATTGTATGAAATAGTAATTTGGAGAAAAGCTTAAATGGACTCTTACCCCAAAATTTCCAAAAAATCCATTTTTCCGGGAAAATGTTACAAATAATATTTAGTCGTGTAGATAGTTTAAAGAAGTTCAAAGGAAATTTTGGAATCATTTTTGAAAAAATCCGCGAAAAACTGAAGAAAAAAACTAATTTAGTAAAATCGCACATTCGGTTGATGGAATCTGATCAAAAACATGGGCACTTGTAGTGATGATACTCAAATGGAATATCAAATTTGAGCTCCTGTTACTTTTTCGTTTTTAAGATATTTTGTGTTCACACACAATTACAGACTAATACGTTAAAAATATTGTTTTCATACTCAAAACATGTATTTAAGATTTAAACTCAATTTGGAAAATTGAATTGCATTAATTATTCTTACCAGAAGTTAAAAAAAATGAAAACCTTATCAGAACATTACTGAGAACAAGTAATATTTTATATAACAATCAATTATTTATTTAAAAAGAAATGTTCATCTTTCATAAAGTCTAAACAAAAATAAATAAATAAATAACAAGTGGTAAAAATAAATTAACAAAATGTGAAAACACATTGTTTCAATGCAAAACATATTCAACAGTGTAATAAATGGAGCCGTATTCATTTTCTCCTGTAGTTGACTGTCCTGGGGGATATTAGGAATTCAATTCAGAACATGGCTACCTCTCTTGTTCACCTCTTCACCGGTACCGTGGCAATGATATATCGTCCCAGGACAACGTTTTGGTCCTTCCTTCTCAGTGAAGCATCTCTTTGGTCTATTTCAACTATCATTCTCCATCTTCCTTCTTTACAACCTGTAGGGAATAATAAAGTCAGAAATATTTTGCTATGATACTTACTTTAACTATATCTCCTTTGGCTATATTTATGCCTTCATCTTGTATTAATATTCACCAAATTAAAGTTACCTGTTTGTTTTAGTACCTATATTTCCGGAAACATTTACATTAATTATGTTAATGAAGAAGTTAATAATTTTCTGCAACTTAATGACATTAGTATTCTAGATCTGTATTGTCTTGTAAGTTTTTAAAAATACAAAACTACGTAAATAAAGAAATCTATGGTTAGAAATTTGATATTGTATGGTTATTCATAAACACACGTGTAATATTATATAATATTACCGACTATTCGCTAAAATACTTTTTTTCTCACTCAGGAACCTCAGAATATGTTCTCCGGTGAAAACTCGAATTTCTAAAAGTTCAAATCTCAGTAGTACTTCCACTTAGAGAAGTGGAAGAAAGTGAAAGTAACAAACAAATAACTAAATGGCTTTTCTTTCCCCAGTTTTGTTTTTTCTTATTAAATTAACAATTTTCATTTATTATTAACTCTAGATGATCAATATTATTGCTCCGAAATCAGAATGTATGATTTTCACATTAAGAAACTGTCCTACCATAAACTTAAATAATGGAAACAGTACTCCTACCAAACGTATAAAAATGAAAAATTCAAATTTACTAGAGTTGACTCAAACTAAAATGCCGTTGTCGAAGGCTGAAAACTTTTGGGTCATCATACAACATAATTACAATTTTTTTAAAAACTTTGGTTAAATGTGTCCCAAATTAATGTTTTTAGAAAATGCTATCACGTTGATATTTTAAATGAACATTATATGCAACTAGTTTACCACTATATCTCTATCACATATCGATATCTTCTGTTATTGTTGGCAACCACTATAGGGCATTATAATTAATTACCTGGCCATAGTTAATTAATTAACTAGTAATTGAATTAGTGCCTCTAAATTTGATGCAATAATATCAGACAATATTGAAAGTCTTCAAAAGATATTACCATTTTAGGATAATATTAGTGACAAATAATTCGTTATTTTAAGTAGGTAATAGTTTATTTTAAGAATTAAACATAATGACGTTTCCACTATGTCATCTTCAGCTTATAAACCATGAATATATATTGTTTTCCTTTCTCTTACCACCTGGTCCAGAGAAAGCATTAAGTGAGTGCCAAATTTTCGAAATTACATGTTTTGTAAAGCATCATTTGCTGGCTCATAAAAATCTTATGGCTTTTTTAGTAGCATCTTTCACATTGAGATCCTGACTTAGTTTTGGGTCCAACGGAGTCCATGAAATTTTATCCTATCCTTTGTTCTATCTTTTATTTTCACCCTGAATCCATGAAGTTTCCTTCTGGAAACTTCTCCTCGTGAACAGCTCCACAGAAGTGTACTGAATGATGTTTATGTTAAGGCAAATCTTATCGAACCAGCCAGATGTGCGACTAGGTGCGTCCAGAGGTGCGTCTAAATTCAGTGATTAGTTTTTCATTTTGCTGAACATTTCAGTATGAAATTTATTTAAGCAAATATCATTTTAATTGCAAGTTTATTACATTTTTATATTAAAATAACAAACATTTTTATATTCATTACACTAGGGTCAAAGAATTATTATTTTGTTTATTTATTCATACATATGGGCAGAGCCCAATAATTAAATAATTACAAATGTAGGTATTAAATAATAATCCCACAATTATTGCCAAACTTATAATAATTACAGTAATAAGTATTGATAATAAAATATATACAAAAAATGTTCAAAATACTATAAAAAAAAAATAAACTTAATAAAACTATATATGTATGTAACGGCAAGAGAGAGGGAGAGAGTGAGAGAGAGAGAGTACAAGCCCGACCGAGAGAAAACAGACTTTCTCTGGTACTCTCTCACATAAGCAGGCTAGAGTGGGGAACCTGTATATAAGCCAGTGAGAGAGCTAGACATCGATCTATCAGATTCAACCATACACCGCACCGTTTCATAACTCTACTCTAACCCTTTATTCTATAAAATCATTACAAGTCCAGTGCAGTTTCTGTAGACTTATAGCCATATTATAACAGTGTCTTCATATCTCGTCTAATTAATCAATCCCAATTTCTCTCCTCATCAACTCCATTATAATGTACAAGAATATAATATAATACATAAAACTGCCAAAAATATTTATTTCAAATAAATAGAACGAATTATAAATTTATTTATTTTTTATAAATTTAAAACTATACTTAATATAAAAAATCTGTATAAGATAACAAATATAAAGAATAAGATAGAATAGTTAGAATATAAAATAATATGATATAATAATGCATGTTTAAGTGCAATGCTATATAATATAAAAATATTTTCAAAAATGATTACTTTTATGGTAAACATTCACTTCTTATTATGCGACAATGGCTATGGAGGAGAAATGCGAAGAAGAGCAGACTTAACGATATGAGAGGAAGAATGGAAAATGTCAAGATAAGTGAACTGTTGAATGATTATTGACAATTCTACTGAGTCGATTAAGACCAGAATATAGGAGATAATTATAAGAGAGATGAGGTACAAAGAAAGTAGAAGGAAATCTATGGTTATGAAGAGGTATACGAAAATTCAGCTGGGAAAGTAATAAAGAATAGTCAATATAAGTAGTTTGATAATAAACGTTTGAACGATAAAAAAGTAACTTATTACTCTTCGATTCCACGGACTTTATTTCGGTCTTACTCAATCCTGAGTATTCACAAAGAGGCAACACATGTGACATCTCAAGCTAGTCGCTCAACCAATCTCCATATTACACTCGTTACATGCACTCATATCTACTAAAGGCATGTTTAACTAGGTTATTAATAAAAACCGTTCGCAAATTAACTATAAACAATAATTTATGTTGAATAACTTGGAGACGTTGGACTGCATGTTGTTTACAGTATAACCATAACATAACCTTTTTTCGATTAATACAATTATTTTAAGAAGAATATCACTTGGATAAGTCCAATTGCAAAAGAAATTTGTTGTATTCACTGTGTAAATAATTTTGGATTAAATTAAATAATAGACGAGTATTTGAGTGCTATGGTGCTGCTTTTCTTGGATAGTTTAAGAAGTTAATTCCAAAGATGGCCACCAAACCAATTTCTTACTTCCATCCCTTCTCTCTTGTAAAGTACAATCCACTTAGGAGATTTCCTACTTAAGGTGGCTATAACCATTTATATTGTGCATGTATCCGAAATAAAATAAAAATGCTTGAATATTGTTATATCTTTAAATTTTACCGCCATATGGTGTGTTATACGTTGAAGAAATTAGAAGTATAAATTGGAAACTTCCTATTGTACGAGAATGAATAATCGCAACTTGACACAGGAATAAATATTGTAATCGTAACATTTTCCAATTTGAGGATGTTATCCTCTGTCTGTCGGATTTTGTAAATCTATCTCTTGGGAGAATTTTTAGCCCTTTTATTAGCTGTAGATTCCTCCTTGACTGAAGAAATTCATTTATGTAGTAAATAAAAAGAGCTTTTGAGATTATTACTCTAAGTGCTCCTTTAGTTGTTCTAAGTAAATTATTTCAAGAAAGATCTTTCCTTGATTGATTAAGCATTTCAAAAAAGTCCTGAGGCGGAGTTTTTCTCAACAGTGATTCTGTAACTCCATTTCGCCACCACCTTATTCACCCATGAAATATTTCCTGTATTAATCAAGAAGGCAGCTAAAAATATAATTTCGAAATCATTTTCTCTCATTGATAATTATTTTCAAATAAGATAATCTAAAAAATATTTAAATTAATTTAGAACAACTCGGTCAAATCTTCAAAAAACTTCAATTGCATTTTCATGATTAATATTGTGACTTAGACCACAATGAAATAATAATAGTACATGAGGATTTAATAAAAAAATTAAAAGAAAATTAAATGAAATTACTAACAAAAATTAATATTAAAATAAAATTATAATAATAGAGAAGGAGATTTATTAGAGTAACAAAAATTGTTAAAACTATTAAAACATTTAATTACATAATTTTTTCCCTATTTACATTTGTTAGAAAACAAAAATGATTCATTTGTTACATAACCTTAAATGAATGCCTACTATACAACAACTTAAAACTATAAAGCCACAAAAGAAAAATTGAGTTAACAAAAATAAATTATAAAATGAACCAAAATTATAAAATAAATCTTAAAAAAGAAAAAAAAAAAGAACCACAATAAATGCTAAATGAAATATAGTTATGTACAACAAAAGTAATGAGTACTCATAATAAGGAAATAAATAGTTGTTCTACAGTTTAATAGTTAAAAAAAAACATAAAATAAATAATAGATGTTTGAATAGGCAAACAAATAAAATAAAATAAAATTTGGGAATTTTTAACTCAGGCCTGGGGAGGTAAGTTAGTAGTTTTGGTAAGTCTTTGTTTATAATCTGATGGACATAGAAATTAATTGCTCTGTGATTACAGAAGTTAGTCTTTTAAAAACACATATATACAGACAGGCACCTGTTGGGTTGCGCTCCTTCCCTTTTTTTGCTTTCTTCCACTGGGAATTCGGCCACGCCACTTGCTATCACACAACTCTGATTATTTGTGGAAAAAAAACGGTCATCCTCTTTCTTTTTCATCGCCTCACATACCTCTCTCTCGTCTCTTCTGTATCCGTCCGGACAGTCTCTTTTCTTGTTGCGTGCATGCGCATTTAGGACATTTCATCGGCGATGCTTCTGCTGGTGTCTTGTTTCGTCAACTTATTGTTGTTAATTGTTGTGGTGGTTGGTTCCGCAGAGCTGGGAAGCATCAGAGACATTTTCCGTGGTAGCCTGCTTCATTTTGTGGTCATCGACCAATTTCGGGCGTTCGCCCATCTTCAGGATGCGCTTTTCAGACAGTGTGCCAACACAGACTCGTACAGAGACTTAGTTTCACACTAACTGAGGTGTATGTTTAAAATACTAGAAAATTCATTAGAACTTAGAAAATATCAGTATTTTAAAAACATACACCTCAGTTAGTGTGAAACTAAGTCTCTGTACGAGCTGTGTTGGCACCACTGTCTGAAAAAAGCGCAATGAATATGGGCGAACGCCCGAAACCGGTCGATGACCCAAAATGAAGCAGGCTACACGGAAAATGTCTTCTGATATTGTTGTTAATCTAATCCAGTTGACCTGGATTAGATTCTGTGCCTAGCCTAAGCCATATTTCTACTACTATATCTAACCTAAACATCTCTAATTTCTATTAATTATACTTAACTTATACTTATACTATCCTACCTACATCTAACTATTCTAACTATACTAACTTACATCTAACAATTCTAACCTACACTAGCCAGCAAGGGATATCTGTTGCATGCAGTTACTTGGAGAGTAGCGACCCATGGGTTACCACAGCTCAGTACTCCATGCACTTCATCAGAACAGTACACAATACACTTAAACTATATACATTCTACACTTTATAGACAAGGACAAACACAATACACAAACTAGGGTTTCCGTTCCTAGTTAATTGGCGAAAGCCAAGGGAGAAGGAAGGGATTAGCTCAGTAGTAGCGCGCGGATCTAGCAACGCGGAGGTCCCAGGTTTGAGTCCAGCTATGCTACCCTTACATTTTCTCTTCCTAGGAGCCTCTACAGCTCACTGTGTTGTGTCTGTAGCTAGAGAAAACTGCTTGGAGGCCGGCTGTGCATTGGAGAAGGCTCCGGGGGTCACTATGGATATTTCAGGTCACAGTGCAATAATCCCTTACAACAATCCACTATCTACAACCTAGACTAGCGTACAATAAAGAGACTATTCTGCCAGCAGTCATCGCCAAGGAGAGCACTAAGTAAAAATTTGTAATGTTTTTCATTTTGTTACTCGTAACAAATCAGCATAATTTTACTTGCTTAGGGTAATACTAGCAAGAGTCCAGGTGATGTAAAACTTCGAGGCATCTTTGCTAAATCGTCATCATAAAAAGTAGACGTCGAATGAAATTATCTACGGAATTCGTTTTGATTAAAATTGGTGATTTTTAGATTTTAAATGCATGAATTTTTTGGTAAAATTAAACTCTTCATAATAAAGTTCTTTTGAGAAAGTGCCTAAGAAATCTACAATGAATTTTCTAACACATAGTATTTTCAGTGAATGCCATAGTAAACAAAAACATGTTTTCATTAATAAAATAAATATGTAAGTCAATATAATATATATATTTCTTCATATTGCAAAATATTTATTCAAATACAAGAAAAGAGAAAATATAAACAAATATTTTGTATTTATTTTTTTGTTTTATTCTTGTTTTGTCACAGGTGTTCTCTGTGGCAGTGATATCGTTCAGTTTGGACGGAGAACAATATCACGCTAGTCAAGTAAAATTCGTTCCAGAACTGAACAGGTTAAAGAGTGGTGCCTTCAATGTCACCATACCATTGCACGCTCGTCTAGCCATGTTCCTCAAAGTACAGCTTTATTTTTCTGCAAGATGGATACTTCTTAGTGAAGTATCATTTGATTCAGGTATGTTGTTCTATTTACATTTTTTTTTCTTTTTTTCATATTCACAATAATATTAAATATTAAAAAACAAAACAAAATTTATTACATCAAACTATACATAAAAATGTATGGTAAAGTAGATGTACACAATAATTCCGTATATTATTATAACAAATATTCCTCATCCCGTTTAAAATTTTTAAATTTTTACTCACAATTTATTGTTACTCAATTTATTGTTATCGATCTTTTCACCATTGTTTCATTAATTTAAACAATTAGATAGAACATCAATAAAATATTGAACCAATAGTTATTACTCTTCTAAGTTATGAAAAATACTTTACATTTTACTTGGTATATCCTTGCCTCAAAGCTCTGGAACTCGATCAATTCTAAATATAACAATGAAAATTTTTAAAGAATCCAAATATGTTAATCAATAAGATAGTTCATTAATTAATCAAAAGATGCAGTTGGAATGAATTAGAAATACTGTCATAAAACAGACTATTGCCTAATTCTTGTTGTGGTCGCTCATTCTAAACCATTTGGGCCGTTGGTTTATTAGTGAGATGGTGAACAGTCGAAAGTGAAGTGACGGTGGCCCTTCAGCAAAGCCAGTAGATTTGAGCTCATATTTATAGGTCTTTTATAAGTGTTGCTTATCGGCAGGCAAAAATGCTGTTCAGGTCCACAAAAATTTAATTAGGCCTATATGGCTGGAGGCACTAAACATTTTTACCTGCAGTTTACTCCATTAGCAGCCCGCAAGGGGTATCTGTTGCATGCAGTTACTTGTGGAGTAGCGACCCCACGGGTTACAACAGCTCAGTACTCCATGCACTTCATCAGAACAGTACATAATACACTTAAACCACATACACTCTACACTTTACACATACTAGGGTCTCCGTCCCTAGTTAATTGGCATAAGCCAAGTGAGAAGGAAGGGATTAGCTCAGTGGTAGCGCGCTGGACTAGCAACGCGGAGGTCCCGGTTCGAATCCAGCATGCTGCCCTTAGATTTTTTTTCCTAGGAGCCTCTACAACTCACTCTTCGGTAATGGGCAGTGTTGTCTGTAGGGAGAACACTGTCTGGAGGCCGACTGTGCATTCGAGAAGGCTCTGGGGTGGACAATAGATCTTTCAGGTTGCAGTGCAATAATCCTCTACAACAATCTACATCTACGCCAATAACACCTGAAATACTGCTTGCTGTCATAATAAACTACCTCCTTGAACTTAGTTATTAAAACCGAGCTGCTTGCATCATACTCGTATAGGCAAAAATATTGCTGGCTCCAAAACTGAACTATTTATTCTCCTTGCGTTTCTTCCACAGTGAATCTACATTCTTCTTAGCAAAGAAATCCAAACGCTAGTAAATTTTGAATAAAAATGTCTTGCGGTTTCCAAATAGAGAAAATATCGGGAGTGAAACACTCAAACGATTCGTTACGAATAGTTTTTCTTTAACAATGAGCGTTTCTCTTATTATACTCTACAGTGTAGCTTCACATTTGTTTTAGTTCCATGGTCCATTCACATAAGTATCGGGGTACCAATCCCGGCTCAGACTCTCCCACCTTGTACGATGACTCCCAAGAGTACATTTCAAAATTTGACAAGTATTTTAAAACCAAAAGTTTACCATCCTGGCTGGCATTGGCTCCCTCAGAATGTATGCACAATCATGCATGCACAATGCATCACATTCACAATTATTTATTCATATTTTACAAGCCTGCACTCTAACATTTACATTCACTCCTTTTATTCACCCACAACATACAAATAAAATGCACTATAAGTCGGGATAGAGTACTCTATATTTCTTTAATCCCTTAATCTTAAAGTTAAAAGCATTTTTATGCGCATGATTTATTTACATTATTTTTTTTTTTTTGTTTCATTCGGCGCAACAGCTTCTTGGTTATTAGCGCCCTGTTTACATTATTATTTAGGTTTATTACATTTTTATACTGTTGTGGTTGCGATTGGTTCCGCAGAGCTGGAAAGCATAGACATTTTCTGTGATAGCCTGTTTCTTTTTGTTGTCATCGACCGGTTTTAGGCGTAGGCCCATTATCAGTTTGTTTATGTCGAACAGTGTAATAACATAGACTTGCACAGAGCAAATACAGTTGATACACTCATTTTTATATATTAGCTTTATATTTCTTCATAGACTTCTAAATCTTTTAAAAATTTAATCATCCAGTCTGCATTAATTGAATCATTTTTTTAATGCTTCAGTTAAACTGCATGAAATCATTCTTATTCAGCCGGCTATGCAGGTCGTAGTTTGGACAATCACTTATAATATCTTAAACCGATAATGGGACATTAAATAAGACACATAATGTGATCGGGTCACCATACATCAAGTAATCATGGGTTAGTCGCATGTGACATATTCTTAATCGAGCAACTATTATTACTTTCTCTCTTCGCACAGATATAGAGGATGAATCCCAGAGATCTTCAATTGATTGATGATGATAGTTTATTATTGGAGACTACGCTCCATTCTTACTGCCACTGAATTAATACAATTAGAAAAATGACAAGTTTTCTTTAATCCTTAATATTATTTTGCTCAGATTTATTACATAAATCTACAAGGGTGAGGTTAAACGCTGGTAGGTGACTCTTAGTGGTCACTTCAAAGTAGAAGACAGCGTTAATAATACTGGAGGAACTCAAATAACATTTGACATTTAACATTTCGCAGACAACGTAAAATCAGTTTTTATAGAAAAATCATTTATTTGAAAGTTATAGAATTTTATCTGTACAGAGAGCATTCAAAATTAAAGAAAATTATAGAAAATTCCAAAAAAGAAAATGTAATTCATCAAATTGCATTTCCGGTATACCGTTTTTCTTCAATTTTAAAATTCTAACAATATTTCTAGTTAGTATTATATAGGTGACCCACGCATACACATACTGACTCAGGTGACCCCAAAACATATATTTCAGGTGGAAACTGAATTTCCCAAAATTTGACTCCATCGTAATACTTTCTCTCTTTAGGTGTAAGTTGGAGTATAATTAATGTGCATTGTCTCGCTCATGATTGTGAGCTGTTGTTGCCTACTAAGGGCCAACAAATATTGCAACCATATTGGGTAACCGTCCGCAATGAAGATATATTGCAGGCACGTTTTTTCTACTTGCCTTGAAATCTCAACTTGCCTTTATAGTAGCTTTAAAAGTTTCTTGAATAGAGCCAGACAGTGCTGGTTCTGACCAATGTTTTTTACATTTCTGCTTCTTCTTCTTCCTTGTTAACTTCTTCTATGATTCATGAAGAAACTTGGCCTTCGTTTGAAGACTTGTCTGACATGCATTCCTATCATTTGCTATATTTTGTATGATCTGATGCCCATCAGCGCCCGCTCTAGCGTTTAAGTCGTCCCGGACAAAAAGACAAATTGCCGCCTCTTAAGGATATATATTTATATTTTTTTAAGCAAGTCTATGCATGTTTAAACACAAGCTGAAGCAGCGTTATGCTCCCGTGCTAATGCTGTTCAGAGAAGTATATGCATGTTCAAACAAGTTCAAGCATCGTCCTTTACAAATTCTGCATTAATTTTTCAATAATAGTGTAAATATATTTTTAGCTTTCAGAACATAAACAATATAAATACGCTACGTACTGTAAATTTTTAGCGAACGAAAAAAATCGATATATGCAATTTTCTATTAATTGAGTATTTAACACATCAATATTTTTCTCACATTTACAGCCAGAATGGTGCACCTAAATTTGGACGCCCCTGACAAATGTCCCGGCTGCCTGCCCCTAGAGCTGGCGCTGTGCCCATCTTTTACAAATCGTCCTCAACATCCTGGAGCCATCCTAGGCGGAGGAATTCCCAGCGGTGTTTTTCCTCCCGGATATCCCACAAAGAGCCTTTTCTGTTCACGTGGCGGTCCATACGCCCCAACCAACTTCATTACAATCACCAAATCTTCCTCCCCCTAGAGCATTCTAAGTTCTCTTTTCTTTCTGATCCGATATACCTCATTTTTCTGGACTGCATCATGTATTTTCCGTAACATCTTTCTCTCACAGTTATTTAGTTTAGTCTCATAACGGTTTTTACATTGTGCCACAGTATTCTTAAAAGTAAAGTATAAATACTATGGAGTATTCATCGCCCGATAGTTGGTCAAATCTGTAGCAACCGAAACTATTTCCTCTGTGATACATATAGCAAACCAGTTCTAGTCACTGATCACGCCATACTGACTCGGCTATTAAAGTCTAGTAAATTAAGAATAAAGTTTCCAATAAAAAGCTACTAAATGACATTATTGGAAAAGTCGTCAGCGAAAAAAGATGCATATAAGATGACCTGATGACATCGAAGAAGATCTACACAAGTTATGGATTTATATTTAGGCAATGTGCCAGTAAAGCAGTATGGAGTAAAGTTCTAAGAAAATTTCTGAAACTTAGTTTGTAAAAGATTATTTCAGGTATTTTTCTGTCGTATTAGAAAGCAGATGTTAATTTGACTTCTTTACATTTGTATTTTTTATAAATAAATTGAAAATTTCATTAGAAAAGAACAAGAAAGTTTTGATAACGAGAAGGGTACATTCAATATTGAAGATGCAAATATTACAATGTTGAGAAATTTTTTTTTTTATACATTTATCTGCATAATACAATACAATAAGGAAATATGTGAAGAATAAGGAGGAGAGATACTATCCAGTGATGTTATCAGACTACTGTTGAGATCTTAATGGAGAGTAGATTTTGATGCATAGAATGGAGTTTCTTGAATTGAACGGAGGGGATTTTCTGAGAATTTGAGCGTTTGGTTGAACCCCACAAATCAAGTTCGTAATTCAAGGTTTACATATGCAATATTAGTCATTCACAGTCTAGTGAGTGTTTAGATGGTCGACCTATCAAACGCAGTAGCAGTTTGTTCCGTTTGTTAAGATCATTTTGTTTTAGTCTCATATGTGGAGTTCCATTTCAGACGCTTGTCGATGTACATTTCGTTAGCGAACTAAGTTCAAAAGAGTAAGATTGGAAGGCGCCACAATGTTAATATGATTTATTGACATTTCTATGGATTAAATTTGATACGCCAGTTTTAGTTCAAGGCTGTAATGTGCTTAAGGGAATCTTGAAGTGGGTGGAAACTGTTGTGTGGTCACAGCTGGAAGCAAGGATAGCAGGATCATCGATAAAAGTGCGAAGTAGCTTTTTTGGATGCAAGGGACACATGTGTATATACAGTATAGATTGCTGCACTGAGTATACACCACTGAGAAACCCCCGAGTTGATCTACATTTAATCTGGAAAAAAGCAGTCTGTGAGATATGTTCTCAATATTAATAAGTTGATGGAAAAATTCTCTTTTAATTCCACAATAGCCCTGCTTGTCACACTCCGTCAAATGCTTGAGCCACATGGAAGAATGCCCCAGAGGAATAGTCTCTCTGTTCAACAGAAGAGCCCATAGTGTCTCCAGTACTCCATGACATGGTTGAATATTAATACTGTCAAAAGCCACATTGGTATGCAGGGATAATTTTTGCACTTTCCAGAATGAGATTAATGCCATTTTAACAATAGCTTTTCTAACATTTCACCCATAACCGATACTACTGATTGACCGGTATGAAGAGGAAGATATGAAAATGGAAGATTTCGGTGTGTAATTTTTTTTTCTTTTAATTTAAGGCGCGTCAACATTAAGGTTATTGGCGCCCGGAGCCTTCTCAGTGCACTACCGGCTACCGGACAGTGTTCTCTCGATACAGACAACACTGTCCATCACCGGACAGTGAGCTGTAGAGGCTCCTAGAAAGAAAAAATCTAAGGGTAGCACAGATGGACTCGAACCCGGTTCTTCCGCGTGGGAGTCCAGTACGCTAACCACTTAGCTATCCCCTTCCCTTCGATATCTAATATTTTTTTTTTGTTTTTTTTATTTTTATTCTTGCTTGTATACACTTTTATTTTCATGTTGGAAAGACATCATAATCTATAGGTGTTATAACTCAGTTCCTTCACCTTTCTCCCAAGCGTCATGTACAAGTTGTTGGAACAGTTTTAGTAAAGTTTAACGCTTAGTGGTTGTTTGGAAGACCACTAAAAGAAAAACGTACTAACGTTTGTTTTTATTGGTCTTCCAAACATTGGCTCTTTTCTTAGTTAACAGTCTTGCCAACATAAACTGAAGGTATTCTTTCACAATAACAAGTACTAAATATATATCGTCACAAAGTTTCATCATTCTTCGTTAAATACAGTTATTGTTTAATTCATTGTAATTGAATAAAATTTTATGATTTCATTTTAATAGAATGTTTTCAACTTGCTTTCACACTCATAATATCTTTATATCTATTATAATATAATAATTTGCTTTACTATTATTTAAAAATAACAATTTTCTTTAATATAATTTTTTTAAATATTGAAATTTACAAATCATAAATGCGACAGAAGGGAATTTGAATAAAAATGAATTCGCCAGACTTCAATGCAAATTACAATGCTACTTCCTTTGAGCATAGTATTTCAATTTGCAGCTTGGAGACTTTCGAACTGGAGTATTCCCAGTTCCATGTCCTATGCTCTTATCATCTAAGATACATGTGTAACCACTTACCAATGATTTCTAGATTTACCTATAGACCTAAATCTGCTGCCCTCATTAGTTACTCTTACTGTTTTTAAAAAGGTATTTCAAACGTGTCAATCGGTAACCGTTTTCACAGGAAATAGTGTGAGGTCCTCTGAATCATAAAAAAGTGGTTTTTAAAAATTGGTCCATGTGTTTGGTCAGCTGAATAGAAAATGCAGAAAGTTTTTTTAAACTGCAAGGTTGTTATATTGTATATATACACAATCCT
Organism: Triatoma infestans; assembly: GCA_011037195.1. Lineage (NCBI taxonomy): Eukaryota > Metazoa > Arthropoda > Insecta > Hemiptera > Reduviidae > Triatoma > Triatoma infestans. The sequence goes on along the minus strand of JAAEAF010003239.1, from coordinate 48,726 downwards.
TAGCCGATTCTAACTTCCATGGCCCATATCTCGATTATGTTCTAACAAGGTTCCCCCCTCCCCACAAGAAGGTTTTGGCCAGAATCGATCAACCATAACTTAACATCCATAACATTTAAGGATTTTGTTTTTTTTTTTTTAGTTTGTTCTGATTTTCTCGCAAGCGGCTGGAATGATTTTGCAATGAGAAATGATTTTTATTTTTTTTTTAATGTATATATCGGCATAATACAATGCAACAAGGAAATATGTGAAGGGTAAGGAGGAGATAAATTATCCAGTGATGTTATCAGAATACTGTTGAGGTCTTAATGGAAAGTAGATTTTGATGCATAGAATGGAGTATCTTGGAATAAAGGGCCTGGATTTTCTAAGAATTTGAGCGTTTGGTTGAACCCCATAAATCAAGGTTTTCTTTAAACTTTCTATATACACGGTGTCCCATTTAAACGGGCCACTTTTGAAATAACTCTTAAACAAAGCAAGACATCTCAAAAGTGAACATAAGGTTTGTTGACGTATTTTCGCTCTAGTTTACTATGGTGCTAATGTTTTTTGATTTTATTGCCGCTTTACACTTAAATCGGTGTTTGAATGTGGCTATTACGTTTTTACCCCCGCTTTTCCCCAGTGTATTGAAAACTATTTAAAAACTGAAGAAAAATGCCGTTAATTTCACTTCAATATTTCAAACCGTTGCCGAGATATTCAACCGTAAAGATTAAATTTTCTTCGTTTTTTCTATTTCTTTGTTTCATAAACTAAAATTAAAAGCGGATTTTCTTATTAATTTCTAATAAATAAGAGAGTTCAAATGCTGTTAAAACATTAAAGTTATTTTAAAACCATAAGGGACTTAACAATCAGGTAAAACATCATTAAAACAAAACAATTTTTCAGTTTATTTACAAAAATCGATAAAAAATATTTCCTATTTATACAAAATGACTTTCTCGGCTTAATCGACATAAGCGCATTCGCTGCTTTGCATCTTGTCTGCTGGAATTGCTAAGCAGGTTGGAATTAAGTCTTCTCTAAGGGCTTCTGGAGTTGTTGGTTACATGGCATACATTTTTTCTTTGAGATATACACAAGAAAGAAATCAAGAGGGGCTAAATCTAGTTATCTAGAATGCCAGCTTACCGGTCTCTGTCTCCTGTTCCAGCGGCTACTGAAGATCTGTCTGTCAATGCTAGGTGCGGAATGGTTGGATACAAAACTATTGGCCCATACTTTCCGCCAGGTACCTTAAATGGGCAAGAATACGCCAATTTATTTCGCCAAGTGTTACAACAGTCGCTGGAGAATGTGCTGTTGAATGTCAGCACAAAAATGTGATTCCAACAAGATGGTTGTCCCGAGCACTATGCCTTAGTGGCGAGGAGAGAAGTGAATGAGATGTTCAGTAACAGCTGGATCGGGAGTCTGGAACCGGCAAGCTGGCCTTCCAGACCGCCAGATTTAAGCTCTCTTGATTTTTTTCTTTGGCGATATCTCAAAGAAGAAACCAACAACTCCAGAAGCATCTAGAGAAGACTTATTCCAAAATTGCTTAGCAATTCTGGCAGACATGATACGCTTAGCAACTTCATTTGTTGGGCAGCGATTGTGCTTGTGCCGTTTAAGCCGACGAGGTCATTTCGAATAAATAGGAAATATTTTTGTATCGATTTTTGTAAATAAATTGGAAAATTGTTTAGAAAATTGATTTTCGAGGGCTCTAAGAGAGAATTGAAAGATCATGCATCCTCCAAAGAAAAAAAGGCACATTAAAGCAAATTAAACATTTACTAACAATTATAGAAGAAGAATAGGCATTTATAATTAGGTATGTAAAATAGAAAAAGTCGTGATAGTGTTCTACATCACATTTTTTAAAGTTCAAAATTGGCTAAATGATTGTCTATCAAAGAATCAGCATCACAAATCATCTGCATAGCCTAGGTAGTGCTTTGTTTGAATATAAACATATTCTAAAGATTCCATAGAACTTTGTCTTTAACTTCACTTACTTACTTACTCCTTGGCCTACAATCCATTACTGGGTCCTGGCCTGCTCAAGAATCCTACGCCATGGTTCTCTATCCTTAGCCGCGATCCAGCAATTCCGGACCTCTAACTCCACAAATGAAACAAAACTTCACGCAAGCTAAAGCGTTTGTTAAAGTTCTTTTGTTACTGTTTATTCATCATTTTATATATATATATATATATATCATTGTGTATATGTAGAGCATATGAAAATGTATTTCATTTATTGTTTGAACTGTGCTATTATAAGTAAAGCTGCCTTAAAATTTTACTTACTGGTAAATAGATTGATTACATAATGAATAATCAACATATAAAAGTAAAACATTATATGAATAGTTTAGCCTATAGTGGTGTCTACTTGGAGAACTTTGATGGCCAAGTTTCCAGTAGTGTAGTGCAAGTTTGTGAAAGCTTACAGTATTATCGTGAAAGGCGTGAACTGTTGAACACTCCTACCACAAATTATATAAACATTTAATTTTCTTACTTGTATTAACAATTTACATTGTTATTAAAAGTTATTAATTTAATTAAGTAATTAAGTAGTAAATAATTAAAACCATTTTCAAAACAAAAAAATGAGTTTTTTTGTGGAAAAAAAAAAATGTTATACCGATATTTCTATTAAGTATATTAAAACATAAACTTGCTTCAATATACTTAGGTCCTATATTTATTGCTTATTTAGTATTTTTATCAAAATTGTCTCAGAAAACATTTCTGGAATTGAATCTTTAAAGGAAAGATATTAAGGAATTCAATAGTCCAGTTAAAATATTCTGGGGTTTGCTATAAACCGAATTCACCTACCCATATTGCAATAGGTTTCTCGAGGATAGTTGTTATTTTACTATGGTATGATATGGTAGGTAAGATAGTTTAAGAGTTTTTAGCTGGCCTTTTAGAAATATTGAGCATTGAGAGGTGCTTAGGGTAGTTATGTCCTCACGCGTTGGTCTAATGGCTAGCGCACTCGCCTTCCATGCGAGAATTCAGGGTTCAATTCCCATGAGGGCAAAGTCGGTGTTGACCCAGCATCGTGATAAAAAGTAGGAAGCTACAGTTTTAGCGTCCTAGGTAGCAAAGGCCGGAATTGCGGCGGCTTACCACACGCTCCCCTTTCAAATCGCCGCCTGGCAAGATTTGGCTCTTCATAGGCTGTTGCGTTATTGGGTTTTCATCTTTTAGGGTAGTTATTTAGTCTGGTGTGTATGTCTTTATTGTCTGTTGAATGTATGTGAAATAGGTGTTCATTTCACTAGTATGTACCTATTCCCACATAGCTGTCAGATCAAAAATAGCATTAGGATTTCCGAGCTCTTGTTGTTTTCGGTGAGTATGAGTATGAGCGTAGCTCAGGTATTTTACCTTGGTGAGTTAAAGCAAAAAAATAAATAAAAATCTTATTTCACCAAAAATTATTTTAGTAAGTTTCTGGGAGAAGCTTCACCATAAGCTTTCCAGAAATTTTGATAATTTGAACATTCCAGTAAAAGTAAATCTGTTAGGTTTTACACCAGATTTATTTTATTTGTTTTTTTTTTCTCTCCATTTTCATATTACAATTAATATTTTAACACTAAGCAATAAAATTTACGAATGTTTTAAAATTTAAATGAACATATGTATATATTTATTGGATCCGTCCCTCTTTCTCCTTTTTATTAGAAATAATATTCATGTATATAGACATACAATGAAATGGATGAATGTATTTGATATTGCAGTAACGTGCACGTGTATATAATATTGATTCAATATACAAACCTGTCCATTCTTGTTTGTAGATTGTTTAGTATATAGTATTAATACACAACTGCCTCTATATGATTGTTCTGAACGTCCGTTTTAGTATTTAGGTATTATAGTCGTATATATATACCTGTGAATGTTAGGCGCATATTATAATATCCTACATAATATTCTGATGATATATAAACGATTCATAATTAATATTTATGTTATTCCAGTTAAATGAATATGAGGTAATCCATATTTACAAAAGCAGTAAATTCATCAAATGGTTGTTTTACTAATTTAATATAGGTTAATAAAGACCATTATGTGTACATTCTTTGTGCTGCGTTAATATTTTATGCAATATCCAAATAATAATACTGTATTGCATAAAAAATATACAATATAGTATGAAATTATGTATTTAGAAACTTGAATTGTTTTTTTTTTATATTCGTTACTGAAATATTGCCACTTTTTTGAGAGCAATTGTATATAAAGACAAAGCAATATAACCATTCATGTTCATTATTTCTGCTAACATTTCTCCTTCTAATCGTGATTTCGAATTTAATTTTCAATTGTAATTCATGATGTAGATGTTCAATATCCGCAAATGATATGAGTGTGCATAAAATACATTTCATTTAGCAGGAGTTTTGCCAAATGAGGAAATTCTCATCAAATTATATATAGTAATAATTTCCCTCTCTTTTCCACTTCTTTCTATCCAGTGCATCCTCTACCGTCAGACCATATCTCCCTTAACCATTCCTCACCAGTACAATCTTGCCATCCTCTCTTCCTCCTCCCTCAGACTCACATTCTATCATTACTCTCAGTATCTTTCTATACTCCATCCTCCAGGATTCTGAGGAACCTGTGATTGATTTCAAAAGTCTTCTGTACTACAATGTAATCACTTCAGATGTATCTTTTAGTTGGCTGGTCGGCTAGGGGGTATCATAAGAAAAACACTAAAAAATTTTTTAAGTGTTTTTTATTAATGGTCCGACGTTTCGACAAGCATTGTTTGTCTTCTTCAGGGGCTATCTTAGAATCGGAAAATTTGTATGCTCATAGACCACAATTTGTACACTCATAGACCACAGTCATTAATTGAACATGTAGCAATTAATAGAGCATACAAATTTTCCGATTCAAGACTAGCCCCTAAGAATTACCAAAAACAATGTTTGTCGAAACGTCGGGGCCATTAATAAAAAACACTTAAAAAACTTGTTAGTGTTTTTCTTATGATACCCCCCTGGCCGATCAGCCAACTAAGAGATACATCTGATCATTTCTAACGGCCAACAATTGCTACAATTTGGTAATCACTTCAAGTGTTACCAGTCTTGGGTGTTAAACAACCAATCCATCCACTTCCATCCATATTTGAGTGATAATTTTACATTTAAAGCAACTTTTTTGTTTTTTTAATTGTGTTAATTGCTATGAAAGAAAGCCGTATAACAGCAACCAAAGAGAGTAAAGAGAAGAGAAACAAACCCAACCATTCTCTCGGGCTGGGAGTGGGAGAAACTGTATAAATACAGCGACGGACAGTCCATGGGGATGGATACAGTTCAGTATAGTTCACTATAGTTCATTATCTCGCCAGTCAAGTCATGTCATTTTCATAACACTCTACCTTAACCATTCTCTATTGTAAATTCCCGGCAAACTGCGTCTCATTATTATTATACATAGTTAACCAGTGTTAACCCAGTCTTCTCATTTCATCAACCAGACCCAAATTCCCTCTGATTAAACAGCAACCAAAGAGTGATCAGCAACCAAAGAGAGAAAAGAGAAGAGAAACGAACCCAAGCACTCTCTCAGACTGTAGTGGAGAAAAAATACGAATACAGCGACGGACAGTCCATGGAGATTCAGTTCAATATAGTTCATTATCTCGCCATTCAATTCGTGTCATTTTCATAACACTCTACCTTAACCATTCTCTATTGTAAAGTCCCGGCAGACTGTGTCTCATTATTATTATAAATAGTTAACCAGTGTTAACCCAGTCTTCCTATTTCATCAGCCAGACCAATGTTCTCTCTGATGTAGCAACCAAAGAGAGATCAGCAACCAATGAGAGTAAAGAGAAGAGAAACCAATCCAACCACTCTCTCGGACTGGAGTGGGAGAAACAGTATAAATACAGCGACGGACAGTCCATGGGGATTCAGTTCAATATAGTTCATTATAGTTCATCATCTCGCCAGTCAATTCGTGTCACTTTCATACCACTCTCTACCTTAACCATTCTCTATTGTAAAGTCCAGGCAAACTGTGTCTTATTATTATTATACACAGCTAACCAGTGTTAAGCCAGTCTCCTTATTTCATCAACCAGACCCAAATTCTCTCCACCTAACAACATATCCATTATAACCGTGAAAGTGTTTTAAACCAGACTTAATTATTATTATTATTATTATTATCATTATAATGTATTTCAATTTTATATTAATATACCCTCCTGATGATTGCCTCATAAATCTTTGTAGAAATTATATATACTTTTTTTTTCTTTACTTTATATCTTTTAATATTGACTTTTTAAACAATTAATACAGAAAGGGTAAAAAAAAAAATATCTTACAAAGAAGAAAATTAAAAACAAACAACAGTTAATTACGTGAAGTTAAACATCGATATTCTCAATTAATCAGAAAAAATATAAACAGGGCAAAGAACTATTTAATAATTAATGTTCTTTGATATCGAATTTTAAATATTTCCCGTAAGAACATGGTTAAGTAATTTTTTTTCTAGAAGGAAATGTAATTTTCCTCCGTTTTCTGGTGTGGGTGGTATTTTTGTTTTCTAATTCTTGTTTCCGGGGAATTCTTTCGTCATTTCAATTAATCTTTCTTAACATAAAATTAAAAATTACCTGGAATGAAAAAAACTTGAAATTCAGCTAGAATGAAAAGAAAATTGCAATTCTTGAATAAAATAGGCTCTCAATCAATGTCTGCTTTCTTAACATTACATTAAAAAAAAAAAAACGAAATCGTACGATCTTTATCAACTCCTTTATTCCACTTTTTGTATGGAACCGTATATCTATTTTGTGGATCAGATTTTTGGAGAGTAATGCAGCTATCAATGTATAATGTTATTAGAGTCGTCCACGTTATATTTATTCTTCAGAGATGACAAGGTTGGCTACATATCTGTGATTTATTCTTCAAATTTCGTATTTTTATAACATCTTTTTACATTATTTCCTATCTAAAACTATCCATGACCTCGACTAAAAATCCAAATAATAAGTGCTTATCTATAAAACCAAATTTTCACAAACCACAACTAAAAATTGTGTTAGAATCAATATACCACATTAAACACTTGTAGCCGAATGGTAACTTGATTGGACCATGAAGCTGAGGTATAACGTGGACAGACTTGCCCATAGAGTTTTTTTTTATAAGTTGGCCCCGTGAGGTATGCTTGCTATCCGCTTCGGCCTCTGTAATTGTACTTAAAGCTGTGGATAAAAAAATATGATTTTGGTACACTCCCTGACTTTTTCTTATTGCAATATGAGAAGTTTAATGGACAATTTATTTTTTTTATTAATTGTTTAGTTGTTCTTATATACAGACGTTATTTTTATAATATCTTAGATACAGAACATATACAAGGTGTCCCATTTAAACGGGCCACTTTTGAAATAACTCTTAAACGAAGCAAGGTATCTAAAAAGTGAACAAAACGTTTGTTGAAGTATTTTCGCTCTAGTTTATGATGGTGTTAATTTTTATTGCCGCCTTACACCTTAAATCGGAGGTTGAAAATGGCGATTTCCTTTTGACCCTCACTTAATCCAAACCTTCTTAGCAATTCCAGCAGACATGATACGATTAGCAACTTCACATGTTGGGCAGCGACTGCGCTTGTCCCGTTTAAGCCGAGGAAGTCATTTTGAATAAATAGGAAATATTTTTATATCGATTTTTGTAAATAAACCGGAAAATTGTTTTGTTCTAATGATGTTTTACTTGATTTTTAAGTCCCTTATGATTTTAAAATAACTTTTAAGTTTGATCAGCATTTGAACTCTCTTATTTATTCGTAATCAATAAGAAAATCCGCTTTTAATTTTAGTTTATGAAAGAAAGAAATAGGAAAAAACGATGAAATGAATCTTTATGGTTGAATATCTCGGCAACGGTTTGAAATATTGAAGTCAAATTAACGGTATTTTTCTCCATTTTTTTTAATAGTTTTCAATATCGTCGTAAAAAGTGGATGTCCAAAGGGAATCACCACTTTCAACCACCGATTTAATGTGTAAGGCCGCATTATATATATATATATATATAAAATGTATATGTAATATATATGTAATCTATCTTCTTCTATGGAAAGGCTCCTGGTTTTAAGAAACTTCAATATGTTCCAATATGCTTCAAATAGTTCAATAACTGAAAGTTTATTAAAAACATACAAATATAATTAAAATAACAATTTATATAAATCAAACAAATGAAAAGTAATGATATAAACCTGAGTAAACTGAATTTAAGTCTCTTGTTTACCAGGCTCGTAACCAACTTGATCCTGCAATCTTCCCAAGCCAGTAATCGACAAACAATATTCGAACTGTAGTTTCATATATATATATCTTTTAATATTGACTTTTTAAACAATTAATACAGAAAGGGTAAAAAAAAAAATATCTTACAAAGAAGAAAATATATATATATGTAACTACAGTTCGAATATTGTTTGTATTCGAATATATATATATATATATATATTATATGACTACATTTTACTGTCGGCCACCTGACAGCCGCTACCAACAATTCTAGTATAATGATAGTTAAATTTTAAGAGAAACTTTGAGAATCCCCATTAATTCAATAAAATTGGTAAAAATTATAGGTTTATAAAGGCAAAAATAAATGTGTAAAACTAAATAAACTGAAATTGTTAGTTTTCTTTTTTATTTATTTAGATTTCTGCATATTTGCAAGAAGTAGTGTGTTTAAGGGAATAGAGAGTGTTTAAACTAATTTTGCTCTGTGTAAGTCTGTGTTATCGCATGTTGTAGAAAACTTCCTGATGCTGGGCGAACACTCGATTCCGGTCAAAAATGAAACAGGCGATCACGGAAAATATCTCTGATGATGAATGATTGTGTTCCAATTAAAATCGTTCATCTTTAATAATATCCTTGCCCGTAAGGGGTATCTGTTGCATGCAGTTCCTTGGGGAGAACCGACCTCACGGGTTACCACAGCAAAGTACTCCATGCACTTCATCAGAACAATACACTTAAATTACATACACTCTACACTTTACAGACAAGGACAAACACAATACACAAACTAGTGGGTCTCCGTCCCTAGTTAATTGGCAAAATCCAAGGGAGAAGGAAGGGATTAGCTCAGTGGTAGCTCGCTGGACTAGCAACGCGGTGGTCCCGGGTTCGAATCCAGCATGCTGCCCTTAGATTGTTTTCTTCCTACGAGCCTCCACAATTCACTATTCGTTGATGGGCAGTGTTGCCTGCAGCTAGAGAATGCTGCTTGGAGGCCGGCTGTGCATTGGAGAAGGCTCCGGGGGTTGGGGCACAATAGAACTTTCAGGTCGCATTGCAATAGTCCCCTACAACAATCTAAATCTAATAATATCCTTTCTGAACTTTAGTTGTCCGCGGCTATTTTCATGAAAAACACTTAAGTTTCCGTGTTACGGTCGTGTCATTAGTTTTCTAGAAACTGAATTTTCGCCCATATTTCAATGAGCTTCTTCAGGTTCGTTATATCTTGAAACCAATTCCTAATTTTTAACCAAAGGCTAATTTTGCTCTCTCTCCATTAGCTTTCAAGGTGTAAACGCCCTGAAGAAGTTCATTGCAATATGGGCGAAACTTCGGTTTCTAGCAATCCACTAACGCTTGTCTCAACCCGAAAACTAAGCGTTTTTCAATATCTTTTCTATCTGATAAAGAATATAATAATCTTATTCTAAAAACAAAAAGTTACATTAATCTAAAATTTACATTCTTACAAAAGAATTTTAAATATAATTTAAATAAACGAAAGCACATATTTCTTTTTGTAATTGCAGTCGCTGTAAGCGGAAATATCACGGAAGACGATTCCCTAGAACAGTACTATGGTGTTCCAGAAGAAAATGAAGTAGAAAAGAGACCAAATATTGGCGGTGAAATTACACATGCACGGAAGGAAGTGACACCTGGTGAGTAAAATGTTTTGTACTGTGTGTTTCTTGTATTATTTCATTTTTTTTTTTTATGAAAACTTCCGCACTTTATTGCCTTTGAAAGGAATCTTCATCCTTTTTTTTTTTTTGTGAAGATCTCCCATGAGTCTATTATAGCGTTTCTCAACAAGTCAGGGTGATTTTTTTTTTTTGAGTCGCGAAGTGATAGAAAATTGTTCAGAACCCTGCTGCGACAGATAAAATATTAAAAAAAACTAGAAATGTCGCAGGTTAATATACAGTTTTATTTAAACCTCTATAAAGAGCCCAATTCTTGAGCATCAGGCAAAGTATGTTGCCAAGGCGTTGAATAGCCACAACTACAACTTCACACATCATCTATTTTGTTTCATTTTATTTCTAATAGCAATTTTGAATTCGCAATTCTACCGGTGTTCAGATTCGCAAAAATTACAAATTAACGAAAAATCTAATAGTCAATACCTTTCTATATAATAATATCTATTTATGGTAATTGAAATTTAATTACATTCATAGCGCCATCTTATCCATAGTACAGCGAATTAATTTCCTTATAATAATAATAGAATTAAAATCTAATAATAGTACTGAGAAACGAGGTGAAAACTGAGAATTAAGTTACAAAAAAAACAAAAAAAAAAAGACTGAAAATGAACTAACGAAACAACTTGAATAAAGATTGAAACAACTTGAATTTGATACAAACATACAAACAATTTTGTTAATTATTTTGTTATAATTTTTTCATCAAAAGATTTGAAAGATTGTAACTCCAAAAATTTTGTAGATATATATTTTTTTTTATATATATTTTGAAATGTTCAATTTTCCATTTAAGGCATTAATTATTTGACTTGATCAAAAATATGAGTACAGAGATGGGAAGTGTGGAAAAAACCACTCGTTAATCTAGAGTTCCATGTCTTTCTGGGCAAGGTATCGTATGTGGAAACCACATGGAATCAGTAAAAACAAATTTGTTGTTGGGTTGCGGTGTAAAAAGTTGAACAATATTGATCTATTACATGGTTAAAAACTATTTAAATGTTTGTAATATTCATCATTATATCGTAGTAGATTCCAAAATTATTTGCGTATCAACAATTCTGATTTATTCTTTAATTTGCGCTGTAAATTTGGATCAACCTTTCTAAAGAATAAAGTATAAATAAAATTCACGAAAAAAAAAAACATTTCTTTACCTATAGGTAGCTAGAGTTAAGAATAGATTAGTTTATCTTAGTCTTGTTTATAAATCTTGTTATATTTATCTTAATCTTGTTATAACTTTTTGATAAAACATTCTAAGAGTGGTGTCGAATGGATAATTTGAGAAAATCAAATGTTTAATCAAGAAAAACACTTTAGCATTCACCAAAAAAATTTTCTATTAAAGATATTTCTCTTGTTGAAATTTGTTTACTTAGAAGATTGAATATTATACACTTTTACTGATTCTATACAGTATTATAAGAATTGCTAGCAGTATAGAGTTCAGATTTACAACAGTTAGAATAAACTTCTGCAGTCTGTTTAGAAAACCTGGAACAGATTTAATATAAAGAGATACGCTGATGGTGTTCTAACAAACACAAATACCACATATATATATTATTTGTGGGGAAACATTACAATATATATTATTTTGTAACATATTGCTTGTTCCATGTAATATTATTATATTTTTATTCCAATTCTTTTATTTTTTCTTTTTTTCTTTTATTATTTATTTATTATTCTTATGATATAAATATTATTTTATTGCAATCTGTTACGTATGAAGTTATTTAATAATATTAATATTATAAAAATATTTTCTAACATAGTCACTTATTTATTTCTCTTCAACGTACAATAATATGCTCATGTCTCAATGTTGAAGATTATAAAGTATCTGAACAAATTTATGACATTTATTGTATTATTATTTTTGGATGGAGGGGAAGGTTTCTTAGGCCGTTTATTGTACTATACAAGGGAGTTAAAATATCAGATGATTGTCTTCCACATATTTTAGCAATAGAAGTTATTATAAAATTTTGTAATTACTACCTTTTCTTCAATGCTAAATTGTGAACCACTCTAAGATATTAAAGACAATATAGAAATCCTTAGATTTGATACAGAAGGTGATTTGTGCCGTTAGAGGATCTCATGCAGGAACTTGATGATTAGATTAGATTAGATTCTAACAGGGGGATTGGCTCTTCAGCCTGCGCGACCGCGACACCCCATGGAGCTATCCTGGCACCCCCCTAGTTGGAGGCCCTTCCCCGATCCTGTCCTTTACCGGACTGTGGAATTGGGGGGCTCCCAGGTGGTCAATTAGAGCACCTGCCATCAGCGCACCCTCTAGAGTCCTGCTTGCCTTAAAAGACTTGATAGGTCCGAGAGGGGGCCTCGGCTGAGGCTTGTTGGCACCAGCTTTTCTTTACCTAAGAGGCGGTACCTTAGCCAGACCAGCCCCTCGCATTGACATACTACGTGCAGCGCCGTCTCCTCTTCTTCCTGGCAGAACCTACACACGCTATCCGTTGCCAGGCCCATGCGATGCATGTGCTTGTTGAGTCTACAATGGTGAGAACGCCAACTGCTATCCTTATGGCCGCCCGGTCTAATTGGAGTAATTCCGCAGTTAGCTTGGGCGAGTGGCTATGAATAAAAGTTTTCGCCTGCCTCTAGCCTGGAGTTTTGACCCACCATTCCCTTGATCGGACCTGAGGCATCTTGAGACGCCACAGTACGGCTACGGCCCGATAAGTGCTCTGATTGAACCCTCCCGGGCCAGCCGGTCTGCCGCCTCATTGCCTCTATAGCCCGAGTGCCCAGGTAACCAAACCAGGAAGACCTTATTATGACTACTGATTTCCCTGAGTACACCCAGGCAATCCCACACCAGCCTTGAGCTGATATCCCACGAGTCAATTCCTGCAGAGCAGCCTGTTTTCCGAATAAATGACACTCTGGAATTATGCATCCCCGTCTTCTTATCTAGGCGGCGCAGATGGTAATCGCGACTGGCTCTGCCTGAAAGACCGTGGCCAGTCTTCCCAGGCTCATCGAGATATACATCTCGGATGAGTCCCGTACATGCCGGCTCCTACTCCATCTTCCATTTTGGACCCGTCCGTGTACCACATAGATTCGCCTGTAATTGGCGGCCCGTTCTTCCATGCTCCTCTTTGAAAGGTTTTTGGAAGTCGTACCTAGGAGTCATTATATCCGAAGGCAGACCCAAAATCGGGTCTGCCTTCAACTTCTCATATAAATCCTGATAATTCCCAGTATGCCTGGGATAAATGGAAGCTTGCCCCTGTTGTAGTCGTGCCACGACTGCTCTTGCGACGCCTTGGACGTAAATGTGGAGTGGTGGAAGGTTTAACAGGACGCCAAGGCCGCAGTGGGGCTAGTCATCATGGCACCCGTCGTGCTCAGGCAGGCCGGCCTTTGCACACTTCCGAGCGCCCCAGAACCCTCATCTGCAAGGTCTTTGTCCACCACACCACCGCCCCGTGCGTTATCATTGGTCTCACTACGCATGTATAATAGGGCCATCTTCGGGCTTAGTCCTCAACTTTAACCGCATAGCCTCCTGCACCTACCCATGCCGATTTTGGCTTTGTATATGGTGATATTAATATGAGAATTCCATGTCAGTCTTCGGTCAAATATGAATCCCAGGTATTTGGCCTCCATGGTAGAGGGGATCACAACTCCCCCCCATTATCGGCTGTTTAAAGCCTTGTAAATTTTTCTTCCTTGTAAAAGGAACCACTTGAGTTTTGTGGGGATTGATGGAGAGACCCTCCGCTCTGCACCACTGATCTACAATATTGAGCGCCCCCTGAGTGCGCTCTGAGACAGTTACCGCGAACTGCCCGTCCGCAAAACCTAGGCAGTGAAAGCCTTCCGCGGTTAATTTGGTCAGGATAAACTTGATGATTGATAAATTGAATTATTCTTTTTTAAAATCTGTTCATTCCAGGGATAACTTTAAAGTTAGCAACATTTAAAGATAAGTTCTGAAACGGCACTTTAGAAGAAAGCTTAACTCTATTATTCCCCAAATCCCCCCCCCCCCCACAAAATCAATTTTCCCAAGAATATGTTTCACATGAAAGTGATAAGATATTTTTATATATATATATAATATAGGCAGGAGGCGATGTTTAAAGAAAATACATTGTAAGTGATGGAGCTGATAATCTATTACAAATACTTGTGTGGAAACATAGCGATTTCTAGAAATTACTTTTTTGGATGTGAGGACCCGAAAACATGATTTTCTGGTGATAATTCAAGATCGAAAATTTGACACGATTGAAAACTTGATTTTCATTTAAAATTTTCATGTGAAAACCATTTTATTATCAGTATTATTAATGTTAAATATGCTCATAAATTCTCCTGTCCCGATATTCTAATTTAAATAAGAAATATAAGAAAGTCAAATATTTGTAATTAGTATAAAATAATTAAAATAGAATAAGTAGGCGGGATATTGTATAAGGAGTTTTAGCAAGTACTCAAAACCAGTGGTACAATATGTAGGTACCAGCATCTCGACTGGTGCGGTTAACCCCTAGCTTCTATTATTACCTTTGTATTCCACATTTACTACTGATTAAACGTAAATTATGTGGGGAAATTCTCGGCATATCCCTAACTTTATCGAATTTTAATCGTTTCCCAACTTTTCCTTGAATCTTAAAGTTATATTATTTATACATACGTAGATATATTTGTTGGCTTCTGCATTATTATTATTATTATTTTATTTTTTTGTTGTCTGTGGGGAGGGAGGAACTAAGCCATATGCCAGTGATGGCGAACGTTTTGAGCTCGGTGTGTCAAAATTTTGAAAAATAGAAACATAATTCTCGTGGCGTGTCACTCATCAAGTTAATTATTTGTTTAATGCCATTTAAAATACAAAAGCCAAAATTATGAAACCAATAGTTTACATTTAGAGACTTGTCTTATATATTTCATTGACACTTAACATACAAAATCAAGTAATATATATATAAAATATAATTGAACAAAAACAGAAAAACAATATAAATTTATACAATTAGAAAATAAATATATATGAAAAATTAGTGACTTTTTTGGTGTGGTGGTTGGTTCCGCAGAGCTGGAAAGCATCAGAGACATTTTCCGTGGTAGCCTGCTTCATTTTGTGGTCACCAACCGGTTTCGGGCGTTCGCCCATCTTCAGGATGCGTTTTTCAGACAGTGCAACACAGACTTGTACAGAGCAAACTTGAGTGTGAAAACTAAGTTTGCTCTGTGCATGTCGGTGTTGTCACACTGTCTGAAAAACGCATCCTGAAGATGGGCGAACGCCCGAAACCGGTCGATGACTACAAAATGAAGCAGGCTACCGAGGAAAATGTCTCTGATGACTTTTTTGGTACTGAAGTTTGTCTGCAAAATCTTCTATTTCGGGTTTATACTTGGTACATTTCAAGGCCAAACAAGCGCCACTGACTTCATCTGTTAACCGATTCCGTTGTTTGTCTTAATATTATTTAATGCTGAGAACAATGTCTCACAAAAAAAAGTGGATGAAATAATTGTTAGCAAAACAACTAAAGGAGATCTCGAGGAGCGGTCAATAAAATGTACACTTTTTTTTAAATCTTTTCCAACGTTTCGACAAATTTATTGTCTTTTTCAGGGATAAAATTAAAAAAAATGTTAATCGGTATTTATAATTTCCATGAAACAAACTAAACACAAAATATGTGGTAAACAGAGAGAGTTGGCAACTATATGAGCTACATTAAAAAAAAAAAAAGATTTTTTTGAATTATGAAATTTTTTATCTTTGAAGATGCGTGTCACCAAAAAAGAGCTCGCGTGTCATAGGTTCGCCATCACTGCCCTATGCTATTCAAAGCCCCTTTTGGGCTCATATCGCTTCCCCAACGATCGGAGCTTTCTCAATGCAATACCGGCCGCCGGACAATGTTCTCTCGTTAGAATTGTCATTTCCGTATTTCGAGGCTTGATAAGATGCGCTGCGTGTATATGAGAGAGCTGCGATCTTGAGCTTTCCTCTGAATTATCACTTCGTATTTGTTACTCAATAAGAAGCGCTTCATATTTTTGGGGGTGCTGCGATGTTGAGCTTACCTCTGAATTGCCATTTAAATTGATAAGTGGCATCAGCTCGACATGAACCGAGATTTCCTTTCTTCTTTGTTTGGATTATTTTTAAGAGAATTTCAAGGTTTAATAAAAACTCTAAGTTTCCAAAAATTTGTCAATCAGCCTTATAAGAACTGCAGTTGGAGAAAGTAGTATAGTCATACGAAAGTCCATGTAACATAATTTTTTTTATTTTAATTTATATTTATTTTATCATTAATGATGAGACCACGCCTTCTTTTGTTTTAATTTCAAATCAATTTATTTATTAAAATTTTATTTTATTGATTTAAAAAGTAAATAGTAATTCTAATGGTTTTAAGCAAAACTCTGTACCATTCCGATGGACATATGGCCAATTGCAATTTGTGCAGAACACAGAGGCCGCGACTAATGTCTCAATAGTGTCTAATTGAATGTGCAAATTTCCAATTGTATTACCCTGCGACACATAGGGACGATATGCACATACAGAGGTCGATATCGTTGTTGCAATGCACCTCACCTCTCATCCTACACAGACACACATATACACAAACTCCCCACCAACAGTGGCGGTTAGCAGACGGCGGTTTACCATGGGTCCACATTACCGAATTATGTACACAGTATTGCCTCCATGAATTGGGTCAATACATGAATTACAATGCCCGGGACACATTATACACATACGTCCTACTAAGGGAGACTTTACGGTTAATGGTTATCTAATAAATAATATATATTTTAATCGCAAATAATATTGAAGAGTAACGAATTAATTTTATACTCATTTTGAATGTATATTAATTAGGGATTAAAAATATCGCATAATTAAAGTAGTGCAACGTATTATTTCTTCATAAAAATCATCATTGCTTAATTACTTTTGAATTAATAATTTTCGAGATGGAATATATCATTTTCTTTTTAATTTACCTATTTATTTAACCAAATTATCATTACTTTGCATTTTTTTTTTTTTTTTAATAGAATTATGTACTTGTGAGTTCTGAGGTAGAGAGTTGCGCCATTCTTTATATATCCAATTGTAGAAGTTGTTGGCCGTTAGAAATGATCTGATTTATGTCTTAGTTGGCTGATCGGCCGGGGGTATCATAAGAAAAACACTAAAAAATTTTTTTTAAAGTGTTTTTTATTAATGGCCCGACGTTTCGACAAACATTGTTTGTCTTCTTCAGGGGCTATCTTGTGACACTCATAGACCACATCTGTGAACATGTATGAGCACACAAATTGTATTTACACGATAGCCCTGAAGAACACAAACATGTTTGTCGAAACGTCGGGCCATTAATAAAAACCCTTTAAAAATTTTTTAGTGTTTTTCTTATGATACCCCCGGCCGATCAGCCAACTAAGAGATACATCAGATCATTTCTAACGGCCAACAACTTCTACAATTGGATATATAAAGAATGGCGCAACACTCTACAACACTCATAAACCACAGTCATAATTGAACATGTAATAGAGCACACAAATTCTGTATTTACAAGATAGCCCCTGAAGAAGACAAACAATGTTTGTCGAAACGTCGGGCCATTAATAAAAAACACTTTAAAAAATTTTTTTAGTGTTTTTCTTATGATACCCCCGGCCGATCAGCCAACTAAGAGATACATCAGATCATTTCTAACGGCCAACAACTTCTACAATTGAGTTCTGAGCTAGAAATTTATGCACTGAACATAAAATATATCAATTACATTAACGCAATTATTGTTATAGAAATAAATTTTAATATTTTCTGTCTGTTATTCATCTGAAAAGCAATTTTTTTTAAATGTCACACATCAGCAAAGTTCTGATTTCAACCATGATTTCAAACCTTATACCCAATCGCCGATAACTACTACGTATGGTTTTCTCTTCAATATGCAAAATAGCTGCAGAAGATTTTACCTTAGCAGTAATAATAATCACCATTTTACATAGATTTTATTAACATTCCCAGTAATATCTCATAGACAGAACCATCTATCATCTCTTGAAACATGGTTCAAAACTTGGAGAGTCAAAGTGACATCAAAACTGACGAAAACAAATGCCAGCATGTCACATTTACCCTTCGACACATTACCTCTCCACCAATATACTACAACAGTATCCCATTACCTCCTGCTGATGTTGTCCGCTATCTTGGGCTTTACATTGACAAACGACTTACATGGAACCCACATACAAGACTCAAAAGAAAAGAACTGAACATACGATTCAGACTACTGAAAAGACTTCTGGACTACAGATCGAAACTCACACTACAAAATAAAAGACTCATCTACATAGCCATCTTAAAACCTGTTTGGGCCTACGGAATCGAACTGTGGGGTTCAACTAAGCATTCTAATCTTCAACGTATCCAGTCCCTGCAATCTAAAATCCTTAGAACCATTGTCAACGCTCCCTACTATGTCTCTAACAAAACTATCCACACAGACTTAGACATACCCTTCCTACAAGACTTAATCAAAGCACGATACAATAAATTCCACACGTCCCTATCCTCTCATCACAATCCTCTTGTCCGTCGTCTTTCGTCCCGAACCCTCCCTGACAATCCTTCCCGACGCCTGAAACGTCAATGGCCACGAGACTTGCTCACAGAAGAACTCAGAACACAGAAGATAACGAACATTAACAATAAGAATTAGGATTGCTACCACTGGGTAGTTTCTCCTCTCTTTTTTATAATTGCTCACACATATTTACTTATGCCAACTATGCTGTTGTAAACAACAATAAAAAAAAAAAAATTATTTTGTTGGTGTTTTAAATAACAGCTTCAAGAGGGCAAAGCATGGAATCAACAATTATCTTTTAATTTCTAGAGTAACATTGACTCAATAAGAACTACTCTTTTTGTTTTTTATGGAATATATTGCCAGAGAGGTTAAGTTCTTTCCAGAGATATTGGTTTCTGATCGGGTGCCTACAGTGGAGTGTGAAATTGTTTGGGTACGTTATCTAATAACCATAGATAGTCTGTACACTTGCGTGTCTTGTTTGAGTAATATCTGTAATTTTGCGAAATCATTATTAAACGTGCAGTTATTAATTGGCGTTACGAAATTGGAATTTCCAATCTGGGCTGAGCCAGTTTCAATATCAATAAACCCTAACTAACAGAGATTAATCTAAGAGATTAATCATCTTTAGACAATAACTAACAAATTTAAAAAAATTAAAATGGCAACATCGCAGCAGAGAACCCATTATCTCTCACATTAGTTTTTGTGTTTAGAAATGATAGTTAAATCATCAATAAATTTTATTGATATTTTTTTTTTAACTCCCACTCTTATTTCTATTAAAAATATTTTGGAGTATGTTGACTTTTCTCTGACAATATATATCTTTGCTATAAACATTGGACAGCAAATGAAATAATTAAAATAATTTTGAAAAAATATTTTAGTGAAATTTAATTTAAAGGAAGGTTTTATATTAGTGCGGTAAAATGCTAAAATAGAACTGTTAGGGTAAAAATCCAACTTTTTAACATTCAAAAAAATGTTAAAAAGCCGTTACAAGAGAGGTCGGAGAAAATCTTACGTCAGCTTTGTCTTTTACCTCTTTTAGCAATCATATACATAAAGGGCAGAATTTTAAACTACCCAGAAGGGCATTCTTTCACCAGTCTTCTTATAGCATTTTAAACCAGTAACATTTGTCTCAGAAGTCGCTCTCTTCACTTCGGTGACCAGTTGATTTGAGTTTAATCAATCTAGCAAAATAATTGATTCTGTAATATTTATAAGTTAATTCAAATTCACAAATAATAGTTATTAAATTCATTTAGAGGTGTCTCTACTTATTTCTTAAACTTCTCTCAAGTCTCCAAAGAAATACACACAAGTCTTCTTTACAAAACCGCACTTGCTACAACGCTACTCAACATGCAACACATCTCACAAATACATATTTCAACCATATAACGGGAAACAAATTTATCATTGCATCTTTAATTAAATGGTACTATTTCAAGTAATAAATCGTTGTTGCCCTGTAGATAATTACAAATCGCAATGTTCTTTGCTTTCGGCACTAGAATTCATTAGACTTATACAATGTGCTAATTTTTGTTATTCTGTTAATATAAGGAACTTTTTTCGAATTCATTTCAAAAATATGATCTGGTAACAGGTGGAAATTTGATAGTGCGAACCACGCATATACAATAAAAGTTTTTCTTTTTTATAAAATATTAAAGCGGAATCATGATTTATCAGTTTGCCTACCGGGGGAAAGCAAAGTAAGTTTACTTTAGAAGAGTTATGTCGCTTCTTAAAAGAAGAGATTAATTGTTGTTCCTGAATTACCCCCATTCATGTAAAAAGAAAGTGATCTATGTCGCATGGTAATTCTCGTGTCTAGAGAAGATTACTCAAAATTTATATAATGATTTAATTATACAATATTTGAGGTTTTAGGTGGATTCTGGGCCTTTCCCCAAAAGTGTCTGTTAGCCGATTGTGAGTGATTCATGTTGGATTTAAAAAAAAAATGACCGTTTTTCTATATTAGTATACTTGAAACTTCATCCATATGTGTCTGATGTTTACAACACATATCAATCTTTAGTTATATTTCGCCACTTCAGTTCTATTTTATGTTACGGTGCTCAGGTATAGGGTTATAAAAGATATGAATGTGTGCACCAACTGCGTCGATTTTTTTATTAAAAAATTGTTTACCGAAAGTTAACCTTGAACAATAGCTTCCCAAACATTAGTTCGGATTTCAAGCCTATCACTACACGACTCACCAATGCCACCGCGAAGGGGCTAGGTCAGTAGAGACAATCCCCCATAACCAACATGAAATTCACCAAATAGACGAGCTCCAGTAAAGTCCAAAGTAGCAGTCACACAATAGCTTACATAAACTATGTAATAGCACCCATCCACAGCAAAGAGAATGCAATCACAGCAGAGAGAAGAGAGGCCCTCTCTGGTTAACAGAGATTACTCTCTGACTTAGGCAGGCTAGAGTGGGAGAACCTGTGTATATAAGCCTGTGGGAATCTATCTAAAGGGATCTATCATATACAACCATACAACTGTAACATCGCATCGTGTCATATCTCTACTCTCACCATTCATTCAATCATTTTCATTATAAAGTCCAGTGCAGTTAGTGTAAACTTAGCTACATTATATTAGTGTCAGCATATCTCGTTCATTTAATCAAACCTAATTTCTCTCCTCAACAACCCCATTATAACTATAACCCAGGCTTGAAATTAAAATAAATAATTAAAACTGAAATAATTTACGCAATTAATAAAAGAAAAGTGAAATGGAAAAGTCTTTTTATAAACAAATTATTATTATTCAAAGAAGGGGAGGGCAAAACCCTACGCTATCCAAAGCCTCCCCGGGCCCATATAGCTACCCTAAAGAATAACAACCACTAGGACTAGAACAAAAATCCAGGCCCAGGTTTTAACCATCTAAGTTTCACCACAGACCGAACAAATCGGACCAAAACCTTAAAAGGAATAACTTAAGATCCTCTACCGATATCCTATTCCGGCCGAAGGTCCCAAACCTATTCTCCTCACAGCCCAAACAATCTGTCATCAGATGCATGGGAGTTTCCTCTTCCGTGAAACTAAACAATACATAACAAATTTTTCTAAGAATGCAGAGAAACAGCGGTAAAAAAAAAAGAAGAATTTAACTATTAAATGACGAGTTGATAAATATAAAGACGTGACTGTCACAGGCCGACTCACAATAATCACAATAATATGACTAATTAAAATAATTGATTAATATTATCTTTTTATCATTTTTATTGGCCCTTAAATTTTTTGCATTAAACGTTAGATATCTAGTGCACATGTAACTCGGACATGATAAGAATAAAAACATACCAGCATAGTTACAACCACAAGTTTATTATAGTTAGCGTTGCCGTCGAATTATAGTGAGTAATCAAAGCAATAAATTTCAATATTGGGTCTAGTATTGACCTCCCTAAGAGCGTGCTACCATATCTCTAGTTTTGGTCTCAGTTTCGTTCTATAAACTACATTTTCTCTTACAGTTATCAATAGAATTTCGAAGTTAATGTTGATGAAAGTGTTCATTTGTCCATAGTTTCAAATTGGTTGCCTATAATAATGTAAGAAATACATTATTTCCTTACTTTTCAATTTTTTCATTGTAATTCTTAATCGTAAATAAAATAACTTTACAATTGGGAAATATATTTTAAAAAATTCAAATAATTAAAATTAAGGTGCAGTAAACTATTAATAAAAATATGAATTTAAACTTGTTCAGTGGAAGAATAATTTATGAACCAAAAGAAAATACTTTGGTGCTTGGTTGGAGGAGCCAATGAGAGGGAGAATTTCATTACGTGGGGACTTGCAAACTTGACTGCGTAAAAATTAAACATATTTTGATTCGCAATAACGGATGCATGACTGACTTTATTTGGTTTTAAACTGAACTTTTCCGTTTATAAACAGTTCCATATACTTCAACAGGTTTGTTTTATAATGCAGTCCGGGTGCAACTTTAACATAAATTTTAAACAACTACTATATTGATGTGATTTAACCATAATTTCCAGGAAAATTTTAATATTACAATATTCCACAGCTTCTTAATTATGTACACCCTAAATATGGTATGCTTTAGAGCAGAGCATTGTTTTATGTCACTAACAATCCTTTAAGTGAGGTCCTTCATAATACTTAATAGTTCATTATTTAAAAATATTCTCCATCGTCTTGCCAGAGACCATTAATTCATTATCTTTTCATATTTACTTTCAAAATAGAGCTATAACTAAAATGGATAAAAAATGTATTTCGAATCAGCTGAGAGTCTCTCCATTGGCAGGATAAAATTTAAAAATAAGTAGTACTATATTAGTAATCTGCGTTTTTCAGAAGATATTATATTCATTCCAAATCTACAAATAATGAAATACAAATATGCTTGAGGAGTTGGACAGTGCTGGAAAACATTCTGGACTTGTCATTAATCAAGGAAAAAAACGGTACTCCTAATTAATGCTAGCAAAATATACTTTCTTTCTCAATGGAAAGAAGTTGGCATAGTCCATCCAAGCAATTTACTTATTCATTAGATACAATTTTAATAACAGACTGCAGGATATCTCTCTCCTTGAAAATGTTCTTGTTTCTAGAGCCTAGAGTATATATTTAAGAGTTTAAAACGTCTGACCTTTAATATAAGAATTCTTCCTTTGCATGACTTATGGCTCTCAGACATGGACATTGCTAAGAAAAATATGGAAAAGTTAAAAGTAGCTTTAAAACTCAAAGAGCCATTGAATGAAGCTTTCTAAGAATATTATATAGGAAGGAGGGACTCAATAATGAAGAGTTAAGGGCAAAATTGAAAGATATTGTTGCCACAATTAAAAAATTAAAGTGGATATGGGCAGGCCACATGGCTAGGTTACGAGATGATCGTCTTGGACTAAGAGAATTCTAGAGGCAACCCTTCCATTGTCAAAGAAGCAGATGTAGGCAACCGTTGAGATGGAGAAACAAATTTATCCAACTAGCAGGAATTCTATGGGAGCGAATAGCTCGGAATAATCATACTTAGGACTACACTGGGAGAGGGAGAGGTTTTTGCCTAAGGTAGACTTAGTTATTCTATTATTACTTTTATTCTATTATAGTTAATTATTCTATTATTATTTTGTTGTCATTATTTTACAGTTCTTAAAAAAAAGAAGTTGCCTTTGTATTTTCGTTAGTAACTTAAGTACTTACACTTCTCTCTATTTACTTACTTTTCAAAGCAGGCCAATTATTTCATTGTATTTTACTTATATTTTAAGTTTATGTTATACATAAAGAAAAATTACTTTTTTAAATTTTTGTAAGAAGGGAAGTAAAGCTTAAAGGCTTTATTTTTATTATTGAAAAACTCAATTTCAGCGACGCTGGTACAAAGAGATACCTCGTGGCCCGAGGGCAAGGAAGGATCGGGATTTATATATATAGATATGATTCTAGCGGGGAGGGAAGATCAGGACCAGAAATGTTCCATTTGGCATGCAGGACGTCTCTCACCATCCGACATGAAAGAGTACTACTGCCTACAGCATCTCGAAAGGGAGATTCACCCGAGTCCCAGTTTTCTCAACTCCCCACCTAGCTGTACTAGATAGATCCTGTACCTGATGCAATAAGAAGGTTTATCTCCACTCTGGAGATTCCTCTCCATCGGGCAGTTATTTCTGCTGCCAGCACTCTTTATTTAAACATTTTATCTGTATACATCCGTGCAACGTTGGCAGCTCCGCTATGTGGACATCAATCAAGAATTTTTGTTTTCAATCTCAATGTACATATCCCTCTTCTACCTTAAAGAGCTCCGGAAGAATGGAACCAATGCTACCCGAAACATATAGCAAATGAAGACTTCTTTTTCCTTAAAAAAAGTACTTCTCGGGACGAGTTTTAAGAAAATACCTCAGAAAACGAAAAACCGCAGGGAGCTCAAATTTGGAAGTATATAATTATATATTAATCCATATTTGATACAGATACACTAAAAAGGTGTTTCTGGTGAACACCTTCCCCCAGCACGGTTAGTTTTCGTTTTTAATTCATTTTTTCAATTAACAAAGTAATGTAGTTATATAATCGCTTAACTACGTTAATAAATAAATACCAACTTCACATTGCTATATGTTAGAATCTAATTCCTATTTGTACGTATATCGGCAATTTTAGTTCGGAGATTTTCTTGCTGATGCGTGTGATTTATTTTCAAGTTGGTTATGTTTCTGTAACACAGGATGCATAAAGATACCCCATTCTGAACATATATCATGTAGCGAAGATGCATATTGAATTTCCAATGTCCTTTTACTATAACATACTGACATCATTCATATACATTTTTTGAATTTCTTTCTTTCCTTCAATGTTTTGTTTATGTTTGTTTCTTTAAATCAACTGTTGTTATTTTTAACTATTCAATCTTCTTTTAAATATTTTTTTAAAAAAATTTATTTTTAATCTTACAATATTATTAGTTTACCCGGCCACGCTTCGCTGTGGCTCAGTCTGATTTTTAGGAAAGTAAACAGAAGTATTACAGTTAACATAGATTCAGCAAGAAAACACATCATTCAATTTAATACTCTACTTTGCGTTGCTGTGAACTGAAAGGACAGAAAGAAAAAAGGTTTTAACTGAAAGCCTTTTTTTAATGTAAAGCTAGTGAGTGAATGGACTACATTTTTTGTTTGTCTGCTTTCTGCATAAACATAAAGATCAGATGGTTTACCGATTCTGGAGCATGCGACACATAAATGCCCATGAGAGAAACATTCGTTTTCTAAATTCAAACCGCACATTGCAAAGTTTGACCTTGGCTTTATTGATAGTCATAGCGAACGCAAGGCGTATTGGAAATTGAAGTCGTTTGAACTCGAACGGCATATCTGTCGGAATGAGTAGTATTCTGGAAATAGTATGTCTTCACCTTTATGAGGTCCAATGAGCATTGTTGCTTCAATTAGATTATTCGTCAATTTTTTAACAACTAATCATGTACCATTGCATAACTTTGGCTGATTGATGTTTCGGAGTAATATAATTGGCACTCCAATTTTCAAATTTAGAATGTGAGGCGGTAATCCGGGAACATCGAGTGAATTAAGAAATTCCGTTGGAAAATTCATACTTCACTTTGGTCCCTCACAGAGTCAATGGATTTGTATGTCACTGTTTCACCTGCGATTCTGTTTTGAATGATGTTCTTCTTCTCGAGTATGTGACATTTTTAGCCGCTAGAATGACTCTTCCGCTTAACCAAGCGTGATTTTGATAATTTGTTTCGATACCATGGAATATCTTATCTACTAATTCTTCTTTTGAATGTACAATATTGCAAAATTAGATGGGAGTGATTTTTCCCGTTTCTGGATTTGTAGGAACAGTGCCGTTAACGAGTTCAGTAATTGTCTTGAAAGTAGGGCAGCTGTTGGATCGTTTTGAAGTTGAACTCCTCTTATTCGTTGTTAAATGAATTTTTTTTACTGTGCTCCAAAGAGTTGAATATTTCAGGCAGGCATGCAGCTGGTGTTGAGCGAGGTATCACTGGAAGCGTTCACCTCAAATCACCGGATAGTAAGTAACACCATTGCTCCACCAAATGGAACTTGATTATTTCGCAAATCTTTCAATGTATGGTCCAATGCTTCCAATGACTTCTTATGAGCCATTGTACACTCATCCCATACAATGATTTTGCACGCCCAAAGAACCTTTCCCATTCCTGATGTTTTAGAACTGTTACGTGTTGGGTTTTCTGAGAAGTGCATGTTTGGTGACCGTTTAAGAGCTGAGTGCACTGTTCTATCTCCTTCCATAAACGTAGCAGCAATACCTGAAGAAGCAAGTGCAATATGGCTGTCTGAAGGGATTTTAACTCAGGATTTCCCGTTTCCGTGGGATCTACGGAATAGAGGTACTTATAAGTTGTTGAGAAAGAGGTTCAAAGAGCGCGCCACCATTGCAATGCGACTCAGTCTGTCTATTTCTGACAACGTCGCGAAACGCTCGGAATTTCCTGTTTCCATGGGAACTTCGGAGTGAAAACTATATATATAAACACTCTTATATAGAAATACAACGTTGTGTACAAATTTCTAGACAATCCATCGACTACTTTTCGAGTTTTGCGTCCACAAACATACGGATGCTGCATTTTTATATACACAGATAGATTGTCTTTTTTTAGGATAATTTATTAGCCTTACAGATTTATAATTTATTTTTAAATAAGCAAAATTGCTATGTATATTAAAAAAAAAAAAACATAACAAATATTACGACTGCACAATTTGATGTACATACAATATATTTTACTTTATAATTATTTGTCAGTTTCAAAAATTACGTAGAACCAAAAATAACATTTGGGAAATTACTGTTTTCCTATGAAACTGTCTTTCTGTCAACCTGTCACTCACTAGTTTAAAATTTATTTGCTTTTCATGTAAAATCAGACAGACAGATTGTTTTGAAACTTGCATATATATATATATATATTTATTGTTTGATATTAATTAAACTTATTGCTAAAGTGAAACTCAGATATTGAGTAGCCAAATTGGTTTTCACAATAAAAATAAATAAAAAAATCAAATGTGAAAAATTCCTCCATTTTTATTTATAGATATCTTTTTTTTTAAGTTAAAAATAAAGTTAGCAAAATAGAGAAATGGAATGTAGGAGAAAATATTCCTTTTTTTCTCTAAAACGGTTTTCGTAAACTCAAAAAGTTCACAATTTTATTAACTTCAATTGATACCTTGCCAACTCTTATGCTGCTATTTGGTCCAAATAACTTGTCCAATATTTCCTGATGAGGGAAACTTTCAATGTTTTTCTGATCGGATGAACAACATAACGGTGTACTAGGATCCTTCAACTGATGCAATGACCTTAGATTGTACACAGTGGATAAATTGCAGAAACTTTTATCTGACATGTGAGGAAGATTTTTTAAGATTGCTATAGGGAATTATTTCACCGCGACCTGTAAGATCTATTGTGCACTGGCGGCCTCCGATCAGTGTTTTGTAGCTACATTCAATGTTTTCTAGTATATATATATATGATTCTAGCGGGGAGGAAAGATTAGGACCAGAAATGTTCCATTTGGCCCTCAGTACTTCTCACAATCCGACATGAAAGAGTACTGCTGCCTACAGCATCTCGAAAACGAGAGTCCTCCTGAGTCCCATTTTTCTCAACTCCTCACCTAGCTGTACTTGAGAGATCCTGTATCTGATACAATAAGAAGGATTATCTCCACACTGGAGATTTTTCTCCATCGGGCAGTTATTTCTGCTGCCAGCGCTCTTTATTTAGGCATTTTATCTGTATACATCCGAGCAACGTTGGCAGCTCTGGTATGTGGACATCAATCAATAATGTTTGCTTTCAATCTCAACGTACACATCCCTCTTCTACCTTAAAGAGCTACGGAAGAATGGAACCAATGCTACCCGAAACATATAGGAAATGAAGAATTCTTTTTTCTTTAAAAAAAAAACTCCTCTGGGTGAGTAAAATACTTAAGAAAAACGAAAAACCGTACTTGGAACTTCATAATTATATATTAATCCATATTTGATACAGATACGTTAAAAACGTGTTTCTGGTGGTCACCTTCCCCCAGCACGTTTTTCGTTTTCAGTTATAATTCATTTTTTACAATTAACAAAGTAATGTAGTTATATAAACGCTTAACATCTATAAATAAATACCAACTATACACATTGCTATATATTAGCACCGACTACAAATCACCGAACAGCGTCGCTGTAGAGGCCCCTAGGAAGAAAAAATCTAAGGTAGCATGCTGGATTCGAACCCGAAACCTCCGCGTGCTAGTCCAGCGCGCTACCATTGTGCTAATCCCTTCCTTCTCACTTGGCATGTGCCAGTTAAGTAGGAGCACAGACCCTAGTTTGTCCTTGTCTGTAAATTGTAGAGTGTATGTAGTTGAAGTATATTGTGTACTGTTCTGATAAAGTGCATGGAGTTCTGAGCTGTTGTAACCCGTTGGGTCGCTACTCGCCCAGTAACTGCATGCAACAGATACTCCTTGCGGGCACATGTGAGGAAAAAGTCTCATACTTTTCAAAAGATATCATTCATTATAGAAATTGCCCAGACTTTATCTTTTCAGACGTCCGAATTTGACAAACAGTCTAATGAATTCAATTAACAATTTTTTCAAATTTAACAAAAAATTAACGATTTATTTTTTTACTCTGTTTGCTGAAAAAAAAATATTTATATTATTTAAAATTATTATTACATAACCACTCCCATTGGTTTGGATTTTTTTATGAATCCATGTTTTTACCAAGCCTTCTGAATTATGGAAATTTGATTGTCATAATCATTAGGTTCAAATATCTTTATTAATTTGCAATTCAAGAAAAAATGAATAGCTCAAAATATATTCATTACTAATTTCGTGTTTCATTTAATTTTTGTTTAAACATTTTCTGTCTGAGAAGCACACTGAAATTCTGAATTTTTATCAGTCCCACAATCCGAAATGTGAATGAGAAAACTATGTAGAAATGACAACGTGATCAGGATTGAGAAAATGAATTTTTTCAATCTCAACGTTCACTCCTCTCCTGACCTAGAGAGCTCCTGAAGAAGGGGGCACTAGTGGTACCCGGAACGTAGAGCAACAATGTTTTTTTTAAAAAACTCCTCTGGCTATTGCCGTACAAACATCTCACTGTAACTTTAAGATCGATTTGAATACCACTTTGTAGAAATGTTTTACAAACATTCAATTAAATGTCGAGCCTCGCAAGTATAATGATATAAAACACCTTCAAAGAGGGTCCGTCTTATAATTCGCCGAAATGAATAATAGCGTTAATAAAGTTGTGTGTTTTCATTTATTATTTGAAAAGATTATTTGGTAAAAAAACTTCAAATACCCTATTTTCACTGCATTTTCATTTGTAATTCTTCATCTTAAGCACAGTATGTTGCTACTTTTTAAGTTTGCTTTTTATGGTCGGAATGGGTTAATTAGTTATAATTCATTGTTTCTGTTTATCAGTATCATTGAAATGAGCCCATTTGTTTGGCATTGTAAAATTAGAAAGTATAATATAAGGCATCTTGGTATTTCTATTGCATAATCTCGATAATTAGCAGTTGATTTAGAGGTAACTTTAAACACCCACTATCAGCCACTTGTTGAAAACTTTTGTCTTTGATCACTCCTGCAGAGTTAGGTTGCCTTCAAGACAAGATTGGTTAACCCTGAGTCCGTCTGGATGATTCCTGAGAATTATCTCCGATGCTATACGGACGGTTCCAGGATGGATGGTAGGTCTGGGGCTGCCGTCTATTTTGAGACTGGAGACCATTTGGTGCTGCCCCTTGGTGAGTGGGCCACCGTTTTTCAGGCTGAGGTATATGCGATCTTTGTTGTATTTTGGATGAGAGGGTGCTTAACACTAATTTAAACGGTGTTTGCATCTGCTCGGACAGCCAGGCTGCGCAGAAGGCGCTTACTTCATGTGTCTTCACTTCCAGATTTGGTGTTGGAATGTTCTAAAAGATTGGAAGATCTTTCTTCACTGAAGGATGTGCTTCTGGTCTAGGTTCCAGGTCATATGAGAATCTTTGGGAATAAGAAGGTGGATAGGATTGCCAAATTGGGAGCCTCTCTCCCTTTCATTGCTCCCGAACCTGCTGCTGGTGTGTCTTCTGGCACATGTCTGTCAGGCTTCCAGACGTGGATGGCCTCACAACACTCATCCTCATGGATGAGTGCAGTGGGTTGTCGGCAGTCTAAGATGCTCATTGGGGGTCCGGACGGAGCTTTCCGTAGGGGGGTCCGATGTCTTTCACGGATCTCTCTCAGGCATCTGGATGGCTTCCTCACTGGGCATTGCGGTTTAAGGAGACATCTCTATACAATGGGGCTCATGCCTGACCCCTTTTGTAGAGTTTGTGAGACGGAGAAGGAAACACCCACGCATCTAATGACGGATTGTTTGGGCTATGAGGAGATTAGGTTTAGGACTTTCGGCCGGAATAGGATATCGGTAGAGGATATTAAGCTATGTCCCTTTAAGGTTATGGTCCGATTTGATCGGTCTGTGGTGAAACTTAGATGGGTAAAGCCTGGGCCTGGCTTTTGTTCCAGACCCAATAGTTGTTATTCTTTAGGGGTAGCTATATGGGCCCTGGGAGGATATCGTAACCTTCCCTTCTTTGAATAATAATAATAATAATCAGGCAACACGATACTGAACTCGCGTCATCTCAGCTATAAAGGTGCCACGAGTTTCTTCTTGAGGATCCCAGTTCATAAAAAAGGCAAAGAATAAAACGTCAGAACTTACACAATACCAGAACGACTAAATGTAAAACAACATACGAAAAAAAAAAAAGGGGAAAAGTTAACTATCCATAAACAAGCACGAGTTTGCAAATAGCTGCAGAACTGATAAAATATGGAATAGAAATCAATTATTCAGTACGAAAATAACTTAGTGTAACGTAAAGTAATAAATTGGCCTTCCCAATGTGGTGCAACTCAATGAAGTAACTTTTAGTTACAAATGAGTCTGAAAGAAAAGAGAAATTACGTAAATATTACCATATTAACTCTGAAAAAAGACAAATTTTTTTTCCCGGTAAATAACATAAATGAAATAGTTGGAGTGGAGAATAATTGCATTATTAGTAGTTGAGGCACTATTCGATAAACAAATTCCTGTCGGTGCAGGAAATAATGTAAATTCAAGTGATAGAATGTACAACTATAAGAATTAAGTGTTATTACCTGCAAGCAGTTTATTCTACAACACAAAATGCATTTGCACTTCACAGGGCCGGATTGCTTACGCAAGTAATGAAGGCGTTGTGTGAAATTTGTTTAATAATAAATCTAGATAAACAGCTAAGATAAAATATATATAAAAAAAAAAAAAAAACAAATAAATTAATGGTTCACCTTGCCTCTTTGCCCTTTAAAAGACCTTGCCTCTTTGCTGGTCTTGTTGGGCTGGAAAACTGAAGTGCTAGAAATTTCCAACTAATTGAATTAAAATTGTTGAGGTTTTGCAAAAAACTGAATTAAAAGATCAAGAATTTCCATCGAGTTAAAACTACAAGCTTTACTGAGAGAAAAAAAAATGAAAAGGGGCATTATTGAGAACGTATTTTAATTCAAGTCAAATACATCCTCTCTCTCTCTATATATATAACCTTTTCCGTTTCTCTCATATCCACTTATCTGGGATTTATTTTATCTTGTTACCGCGTATTGCCGCTAGAAGTTGGACTTCTTAGAGTTGAACAATATTACTAATCTTCACTAGAGAGTTAAAGTAATGGCCGCTTTATACTTTTTCTCACATCATTAAAATTTGTTAACATTTGCTAATTTAGGCCTTAATAATTGTCAGATTATTACAAGGTTGCCGTCAGAAAAGAAAAGTTTACACTGCTATACATGTTGAATAGTATTTATTCTTAACATATATAAAATTCTTGTATTTCTGTTTTAAAGTCAAGTTGTTTATTCGCTTAATAACATTTGTTTTCTGAAACCGTGTATTAATTAATGTGACAATTATTGAATCAAGATTAGTGAGTGAAGTTATATATTTTTATTCACAAGTGAGAGAAAGTAAAAACAGTCATTACTTTTTCTTAAAGTGACGTAAATTATTCTACTTAGCGCACATCTAGCGGCTATACACGAAAATTCGAACAATAGAATTGAGGTTATAGAGATAGGTTATAAATATACAGGGTGTCCCAAGGTATATGGATAACGACGTTTTCTCGGAAACTAAGATAGCTAGAAAAAAACTAAAAAATACGTGTCTCCGAAGTTTTTTTTTGTTAGAAAACCAAATTTAATTTGCAAATTTGTTTTGGTGCTTCCAGAAGCGAGATATAGGCACCAACTTCATTTTTTCAAATAGGGAGGTGTGGTTTTTATTTAAGAAATAGATTCCTCTACTTTTGTAAGAAAAATTTACGTGAACGGTTTTTTTCAGTGGGTGATATTTTACAAGTTATGAATGAAAACATGATTCTTATAAGAAATTTCAAAATGATATTATAACGGTTTTTTGATTGAATAAGAAGAAAAGTACTATTTTATTATAAATTTTACTCCTCATTAATTACAGATCTTGCTCGAACTGGCCCCCACCATTAGAGATGCATACACATGCTTTTTCCTGCCAATTGTACCTTACGACCAAAGAAATACATCTCTAATGGTGGAGGCCAGTTCGAGCAAGATCTGTAATTAATGAGGAGTAAAATTTATAATAAAATAGTACTTTTCTTCTTATTCAATCAAAAAACCGTTATAATATCATTTTGAAATTTCTTATAGGAATCATGTTTTCATTCATAACTTGTAAAATATCGCTCAAAGAAAAAAACCGTTCAAGTAAATTTTTCTTACAAAAAATAGAGGAATCTATTTCTTAAATAAAAAACACACCTCCCCATTTGAAAAAATGAAGTTGGTGCCTGTATCTCGCTTCTGGAAGCACCAAAACAAATTTGCAAATTAAATTTGGTTTTCTAACAAAAAACTACGGGACATGTATTTTTTAGTTTTTTTTCTAGCTATCTTAGTTTCCGAGAAAAAGTCGTTTTCCATATAACCTTGGGACACCCTGTATATAAATATATATAGACATCTGCTAAAAATTTATATTAGGTAAACTGAAGATGCATTTTTGAATGCATAAAGTTATTTATTGATTAAATAGATAAACATTAATCATTAAATAGTCCTTTTTAGT
This sequence comes from Triatoma infestans, assembly GCA_011037195.1. Taxonomy (NCBI): domain Eukaryota; kingdom Metazoa; phylum Arthropoda; class Insecta; order Hemiptera; family Reduviidae; genus Triatoma; species Triatoma infestans. Next base: position 15,216 of record JAAEAF010003239.1, on the reverse strand, counting down.
ATAAAATACTCTAATATAATAATAAATCATTATTATTTATTATTAATTGGTGAAAATTATTATTATATGTACCTTTTCTTATTTTTATTAATATTCATACCAGTTAGAAAACCAATTTAATGCGGTTGCAGTAAATACGTAATATTCAACACATAAGTCAATACCAGTACATTCTCGTCAATTCCAGAAGTCTAATGTAAAAAAGTATTACTTTATGCACCGTTTGATAAATAACTATTATAGTTCCATTAACGCACTCGATTCAATTATTATAGACAAAAAGAAATGTGATACGAATTATTGATTTACTTCCGGCATAATTATTTCAAAGATGAATTAGCCAGATTTTTTTTTGTCAAACTCTTTCAAAAAAAATTTTCGAAGGCTTGTAGAATAAATAGAATTCCAGCAATGTTTTAAGAAAATAATGTAAAATATTTTGATATTTCTGTTACAGCTACCAGTCCATCAGGACGTACCCAGGCGTACATTGGTTTAATTACTGGAGTGTTGGCAATGGTCTTACTACTGTTATTTTGTACAGTACTACTGATGGTCAGACGAGGAAGAAAGAAGGTTGCCCTTTTGCATAAACATACATCATTAGGCGCTAAACCAGGTGTTACAATAAATATGAAAGAACTAAAAATGAGTACACCAATAATAAATAATGGTGTCACTTCAAGAACTAGATGTAAACCAAATGGTGGTGCTAAAGGTACTGGAAGCGGTGCAGGTCTCTATGGTCATATGCCTGGTGAAGAGAGTGAAGATTCTGAAAATTCATCAGTATACCATGAACCATACAAACTACTGCCATCGGCTAAACAAGAATATGGTTGTTTAATTAAGAAAGACGCCCTACCAGCAAGTAAAAGTGCTGAATATAATACTGGTTAGTTCGAATTTAAATATTTTTATTTGAACTGAATTGCTAGGTTGATCCGCAATGCTGAGTATAGCTAGATATCAAGTTTACACTTTTCCCAGTCGTCCCTAATGAAAGTTGTTATTATTATATGCAGCTTTTCTTATCTTTATTGATATTCATACCAGTTGAGAAAAACCAATTTAATGCGGTTGCAATAAATATTTAATATTCAACACGTGAGTCAATACCAGTATATTCTCGTCAATACCAGAACTCGAGTGTAAAAAAAGCATTACTTTTATAATTGTCTACCCGAAATTAATTTCTAATCACTCGAAATAATTTTCTATTTCGATATTCTCCATCACTTAAATTTACTCACGTTCTAGCAGAGAAAAATATTGGTTTAGCTATAATAAAAGAGTTGCTAGCAAACAAATTGAGTTTCTTGTGATACAATTCACTAATCAGTCACAAAATACAGGAATAATCAGAATTGTAGAATAGACTAATAGTTAAATAACTAAGAGTAGACCAATAAGTTTGTTATTACCAAATTGACAAATATTGGTGGTATCCATTTCCGCATTGCAGTCCCATAGCGGGCAAGTCGGAGAGATGGTTTAACTCCATCCGTAAAAGTGGGCTCGCAGGTAGTCGTGGAAGATATATGTATTTTCTAAAGACATATATCTAAGGAAGGGCTGGGAATAAAAAAATGTCTTGAATCCAGATAGGCTTTAATCCGTCAATGGATCCTTGAGTAGTTGAACTTAGGCCACAACTGGCCCCATTGTTCCCCATTAATGGGATATCAGATCAGAATGTGATAAGAGACATCTCCGATTCCAAATTTAGCTTGAGACATTTTACATCAATTTAAAATTATTGATCATATTTCTAAAATAGATCTGCATCACACTGGTATGATTTCATACAATAATGCACCTACTTTACTATTAACTTTTATAAAACGAATATAAAATTTAGCAGTTATATGCGCGGGACTCGAACTGGGGACCTCCCACTTACAATGCTCCATGCTCTTAACAAATACACCAACACCTAATTCACAATATGTTTTTTGTTTGTTTTTTTCACCATTGTTATTTTCTTCATCTTGTATAAATCTAACGGTCGAGAATGATCATTATCACCAGAATCAATATTTGGAATATTCAAGAGTATTCAGGAGATAATAGAGGAAATATACCTGGCCATGGTTATTTAAATTAAAATATGTTTTGGTAAACAAATAAACTTTATTAGCGTGGTTGAGAACAACCTCTTAGTATATAATTTCTAGCTAAATGAAAACTTAAGTTTAATACTTTCAAATTAAGTTTTCAACTAAGATATCCATATCTATTGCATTTAATTAAACAAATTGGACAATTAAGAGAAAACAATTAATAAAATATATCGATTTACGATCAGAATATATAACTAGGAATATACTAAAATTGTAGTTACTATTTACTTTAATAAATTAAATAACTTGATTTGAAAAAGATTTGTTTCAATGACCTTTTGAGAAGAAGAACAGAAGCAGCCCTTTTTAATTTCTTCCATGAAAACCACGGCCACAGATGTATAATTTAACTTAAAATTAATGAAATAACTTTCGTCTTACTTCTCTGTCACACACACACACACTCTCTCTTTCCTTCCTAATTTGTACTTTTTAATGTAGTTAGAGGTAAACGTAAATTAGAGATAGTATTTAAACATTTATAGTGTGGACGCTATAAACAGTATGAATGTACTTATTCAAGTTTAATAGGCAAATAACGTTGTGTTATCAGTGAAGCAGTAGGGTTCGTCAAGAGTTTTACCTTTCTCATGGGCCAAAGAGTTAGAGGGTTGTCTCTCTTATAACGAGCAACCACTAAACACAGATATGACGGTCATTACGTTACCAACCCTTATAATTTCTTCTCTCTTTCATTCTAAGCCACTTTCCCTCGCCTCTGCATGGCCCAGCTATAATGGTAAGTAGAGGAATGGATGAGGAAATTTCTGTCCCTCCTCTCTTACATTTCTTGTACATGTTTCCTCAAACCATTCTGACCATATACCAACCATTTCTGACTTATTAACGTCATAACTCCAACAGTATCCTTAGGTCGCCTCCTAACTCTCTTGGTTATTTCTCTTTAACTTTAAAACTTGTCCTACCCATACATTTCTCTACCGCTAACATCCACTATATCACTATTTATTGGTTAGATACTCCTTCACTATAAACATTATTCACCATAAATTTTTTGCCTCACTCTTACCAATAAACCATGAATTTGCTATTTTTTTTTTTTTCATTTTTTTTATTACTCCTGATGGAAATTGGCACTTTATTTGACGTATTTTGATAGTCTATCTATATAAAAAAATTTTGTGGATCAGTAAGAAAGGGCCAAATGCTATTTCTATATTAAACGCAGAAATGGTATTGAAAGTCGTGTATCCAAAGGAGAAAACTAACTGAAAATGTTCATTAGCTAAATGGAAAGAGAAAAGTCCTTAGAACCACTTTTATTGCCAGCACATTCTCTGTTGATATTTCCACCCGGACTTCCATGTCGTCTGCCACCACCTTACTCTAACGAGTTTAAAGTTCACTTCCTCTAATTATATAAGTAGCAAACTTGTTTCAACTTATTCTCAACTGGAAATGACGAACCACTTTTTACACCTTTACTCTCAATCCTAATTTATACTAATGTCCTTTCTCTTTAACAAGTTCAAACAGTAATTTTTATATTTATCTGCCTTATTTTTTTATTTATATATATAAAAATTAAATACATTAAAGACTGTTTTTTTTTTTTTTTTTGTTAAAATAATAATAACAGTAATGAAACATTATTATTTTCAACATTATTTGCTTAAAATTTATTTAATCTTACAAAAATGATGTAATGTGAGGCTGATAAGTGGTAAGTCGTCTTACTTACAGTCGGGTGCAGTGAGGGTAGTTTGTTTGTGAAATCTTCTAATTTGTGATATCCCGGAAGCGCATCCCATCCAGTGCTGAAGAACAATGCTGTTTTCAACAAGTCCCTGTTTTAGCATAATCCATCCACAGCATCCTGACTGGAAGTATACATATAGGTCCCGAATTGATTGTACATTCCCATTCTAAGGCCACTTCTCTGCAAGGCTTCTTCAAGTATCGACAATTCATCAACATTGCAATCCGCTTTTTTCACAAACTGTTCTGCCCGGCATAGGTGGGTATCAGGCTGGAGAATTTTGAAATTCGAATTATGTTTCCTTTCCATAGTGACAGAAACTGTTTTTGCCGGATTTTGAGCTGCGGCGTTCAATCTCCTACTTTATAAGATTTTTCTTTCTTGGGAGGTGCAATATAACATATTGACGTTTTGATTGTGCTTAGAAGCGGACTAATGCTTGCCTTCTATTGCACCCTAGCATTTTCTTCTTCCGCTCTTGCCTCGTGGTGGCTCATTTTTGACGTTTAAGATTTCTAAGCTCAACTTACGATAAATAAGGCATCTTTTAACGGATCATCCAGGACCCAAGGTTGTCTCACGACTAGTTCCGTGCTTGGCCTGCAGGTCTATGAAGAGCTTGCTCGTTTATAGTTTGGCCTGCAGATCGCAATTTAGCGGTTACTTTCCGCTTTGATTTCAGTTCTTTGGTAGTAGAAGTTGCATGGTGTTAACATCTTCAGCTAGAAGCGACCATGCCAGAGCTCCGCATAGCACTGCAAGACCATAAATCACTCCTTGATTCGGCTGTCCTAGTAAAACCAATATTACCCCGATATTAACTTTCTGGCATAGGAGAAGGATACTTCTTTGAAACTGTTTACACGGGACCAAAGCTTGGATAACCTGCTTGTTAAACAAGCCGAGGGGACTTTCATTGACGTCTATGTCTAGAATCCTGGATACTAAATTCGTAGATTTGTCTGTATAATAGTATAACAATTTTTATAAATAATACAAGAATTACTAGGAAGAATGGGACGAAAACTTGTAATAAAATAATCTGGTATGAAACCCTCGCACAACTTTCTTTTAACGCTGTTAATGCAATTATAACTTGACAAAGTTTCTTTGAACATTAAATTTTACTCATTTGCCCTAAATATATGTGAAATAACATTTAAATTTAACGTCAAAAATTCCATCAGATCTACCTTAAATCAATTTTTCTGAAAAAACTATTTCAAATAAAAATAAAACGTTTATATTGTGGTATGAGCTCTTGTAAAACTAACAGGAAATAATGGTGAATTGATGCACTGCTGATACTTTACTCACAATTTATATTTTGCAATATAACTTAGAAGGAGAGAAGAGTAATTGGAGGGTAGGTAGAGTTCCCGAACAATGAGTGATGATGTTAGCATGATGACTTTAGAATGGTGTAGAATGGTAGCGTTGGCTGATGTAAGTCCCTTGAAGAATGATGTGGCTAATTAGATATCTTGCATTTCCTAAAGATACATTAACTAAAATGCCTAAACTTATGAATCTTTAAAGATTGAAGCTTGTTAACACTACAAAGTTGATCAGGCGATTAATAATACTCTTTAAAGTTTATGTGATTCACGCATTGTTTTAGTGGCCAGCGCAGTCTCTTTGGAGGCGAGAATTCAATGTTCGATTTCCGTTAACTCAGCATTGTGGCAAAAAATGGGAAGCTGTAGTTGGTAGCGCGGTGAAGGTCAGAACTAAACAGCGAGGGTACCGCGGCGTACTTCATAGGCCCTCCCCAATAAAAATCGCCGTCTGGCCTGCCTCGGTCCGTCACGGGCTGTTGCGCGCTATTAAAGTTTATCAGGCTGCTCATGTTAAGTTTTCAAAGTCTTTTTTATTCAATTTCTCCTAAAACTTAAGACAGCTTCTAGGTGAAAGATTCGCTGTCAATGTTAAAACTTATTCCCCAATAAATTGTAGAGGGCGTGACAGAAGCGGCAATGCATTCGCTTGGTGCCTCGTTGCGGTTGCTAATGCAATTATTGAGTCCAGCCATCTACAATCTAACAATAACACTAGAGAAATTAATAGACCAAAAGGTACAAATAGTGTGATAGACGCAATTTGCTCAGCATCATCGATCAAGTCAGCAACTCACAATTTTTTATTTCCTGCATGGTAGATATATTTGGTTTTTTCTTGATTACCAAATGAACAATCTTTAAGTTAAAAATTGACTTGATTTCTACCACTTTTCCAAAAATCACATTTAAATAATTATGATGTAATGAACATTTTTTATTATTAATATTGTTAATACTTTTTTTTTTCTTTTAAATTATTATTACTTTTTAATAGTGTGACGTATAGTTATAAATATTTTACAACTACTGCAAAAATTTAATAATTTTTCTCACTAGGTTTATGTCGTTCATTAGACTTTACAAGTGTAAACAGTTTTCAAGAAGAGGTAAAATTTTCATCACCATCGTTATATAATTTGACACCCCCGCCACCGCCGTCATCCAGGCCTCCTCCATATGAGATGTCAACTAATTTCAACAGCACAGCTACGCTCAACAAAGCTAATCAAGCTCCTCTAGAGAATTACTACGCTGCTACAGATATTATTAAGGTAGAATTTAATTTTATGACAAAAATATTTATATAGTTTTCATTTTATTCATTAAAAATTATTTAATTCCGTTATTATAAATCTTTTAGCTTTATTGTGTTTATATAAAAAAAAAAATTATCAACCTAAATTTTTAGGTGTTTTTTTAAATTATTGATGATTTGGAAGATTTAGTTATTTTGAAGATTTGGTTTTCATTATTGAAATTATATTAAAATTGATAATAAGCGTGAAACTGAAATTTTTATGGATAAACAATGAATACTTTCTGATTATCAATTTTTATTCACAAGTCAGTCAATTAATCAATGGCTCAATCCATTTACTGAGTGTTGGCCTCCACGAAAATAATTTTCCAGCTGTTCCGATCTAATGCGAACGTTTTTCCAGTTTCTTATCACAAAGCCATCACATCTTTTTTCGTCTTGCCATCACAATATTGGTCGTCCTACATTTCTATAACCTTCGCGTCTAGACTCCATAATACGTCGTTTTGTTATGTCGCTCTTTTCCATACGTATGGCATGCCCTGTCGAACGCAATCTTGCCAGCTTTATGGTTTTTAATGCGCCTGGCTCTTTCAGAAGATCATACACTTTATAATTATGCTGTCATCTCCAGGTATTACCCTAACTAAACGCCTCATATATACTTATCAGAATTTTTCTCTTTCAAAAATAAGGATCTCCCTTTCGCAGGCATTCGCTACTGTCCATGTCACAGCGCCATGGACCTAGCGAATTACAGTTTTATTTTCATATCTCCTTATTTTTGAAGTCCTTGACAAATAACTGCTTTTCATGTGCTTTATTAAAGCATAGTTTCACCTATTTGTCCGTAGTGTTCATGATTTTTATTTGGGCCACTGCTGGCATCTACTCTTACCATGCAACCAATGTATGCAAACTGCTCTACTCATTCAGAAGAGTATGTGCCAATAAGTCATACCTTAGTAACCTGTTTAAGAGTACGTTTTGCTTTCATTAATTCTTAGCCCTACCTTTTTTGCGGCTCGCTCTAAGGTTTGAAAAACTAACTAATGCTTGGCCACGAATGTATGTCCAATAATCACCCATCATAAGCGTAAATGCCAATATTTGTGCACTGATTTTTGTCCAAAGTAAATCGAAATAGATCTTTGGACTTTCTTAAGGAAAGACATTATCTTGAACTCCAAATAAATTACTAATTTTTCGAATTTTGGTTTTGTTGAACGTTTTTTATTTAGATGGCCTTATCACTTTCAGCAGTAAATGTTATAGTTTGCAAAGCATTTTGTACGTTTCAATTGAAACATTATATTTCTAGTAACATTGTTATTATTGTTGTAAATTGGATTTTGAGGTTACGTCATTATTATTATTATTTCACCTTATATGATCTAGAAGATTTTTTCAAAACTTGCAACGAGTCCCTCACTTACAGGAAGCGAAACTAAGAGAAAGTTTTATTATTATTTTATTATTATAATTGCTTTATTTAACATTGAAAAATATACAAAAATGTTACAAAAATAAGCATATTACTGATGGTTATGGCTGTCTGTCAGGATTGCAGGCATTATAAATATAAACAAAAATCCTACATATTTTTCAAAATTAATGATCTTATTTATACATATAATGCTATAATGAGGTACATATAATATTTGTATTTACAATTTAATCCAACTTCTTCAAAAATTAAAGTTTTCCACAAGAAAGTTCCTATAAAGTAAAGCTTCTTTTACAAAATTAATTAAATTTTATAACAAATAGCTCCATTCAAGAGCTCTATCATATAGGAATCTGTCCTATATTCTTGATTGAAATACCTGAACCTTTTATCTTTAAATATAGGACAACGTCCCAGAAAGTATAACACATCCTCATTTTCGACTTTATTACAAAGAGAACATAAATAGATTTTATACTGTATATAAAATTTATAATTTAAATTTAGTAGCGCTCCTATAGTTTTATTAATAGTCCTATATCCTCAGTGTTTAGGGACTTTACCGGGTGTAATAGAATCCGAAAAGAGGGACCATAGCAGTGAGAGAGAGAGAGAGAGAGACATAAATTTGACAAGATCTCTCTTTAGCTTAGGCCAGACTAGAGTGTGAGAGACTACCGACAGTCTTGCAGCAGAGTATATACGGCAGTCACAACACGTCAACAACCGTTCTCTTTATATCTCACTACCATTTTATATATTTTAGTGTAAAGTCCAGGCAGTTTGTGCTAATTTTCTATTATACAGTGTTCAGCTTTCTTCCAGTTCACCTATCTAACAAATCCAATTTCTCTCCTTCTCAAACCCATTATACCGGGTAATCAACATCCAGAGAAAGCTGACGATAAATACCATGGAAGGTACCTTTTAAAGCCTTATTCTTTAGGTCCTTACAATAACAGTCTATTAAACATCTTTTAAAGAAATTTCCCATTTTTTCCCACTTATCCGGTACGTTTACGCCCAGTCAAAAATTAAAATTTATTTTTCCCGACCTCAAATTCCATTCCTCAATCCATGATATTTAGTTCCTTATTATTTCTTGGACCACTAACTTAGTTAAACGGAATTCTTTTTGTTCCAATACCCTCTGAATATATTTAAAGCGGAGAAGGAAAGTGAAAACATGAATTGGGGTGCACTTTGTTTCAATGTAAGTCATATAATGTAGAGTGTTACGAGGAATAGTAACGAGTATCCACAAACTTGGCAATTAAGAGGTAGTTAGAACCATATGTTAACCTACAATGTCAAGTAGTTTTCTGCCAATTACTAACTATCAATGAATTATAATAGTCTATTTCATTTTATTCATTCTTTGGTGCTACAAAAACACGCAACATCACAAAATTATTCAGAAGGCTTAACAGAATTTTTTTAAATTTATATCAGATTAGAAAGTATTACCGCTTCAAAAGCTTTGGCTACGAATTGCCAGTTTTCTTAATAATAAAGCCAAATTTAGAAAAATCCTGACATAAAATTTCGATTACTTCTCACAATTGATGGTAAATTTTATATTATTCTTATGATAGATTGAAATATCTATGTTCTTTCCATCAAGCCTCAAATAACCGCTTGGGGGAACATACCCATTCGGAATGAAGATCACCAGTTTTCTGTATTGAATGCTTTTGTTCCGTAGGGGGAATGCTTTTGTTCCTCCTATACGGACAAATAGGTACGGATAGCATTATTATTGCTTACGTTATAGTTACTTTAGATTGTCTTTTTTTCCGAAACAGTTTCCTTCAAGAATTTTCTCTATATAATTTCTGTGGGTAATATTGGAATAGTTCCCTTGTTCATTTCTTTTGCAGTATTCTCGTCATATTGTCTGCCTACCATTACATAGTAACCTCCAAATTGTAGACGTTATCCCCCCCCCCTCCATATTTATTACAATCTCTGTAAATTTTCTTTTCTGTCATCTCTCTCAAAGGTAGATGGAAATAAAAATTTTGTTTGATTTCGGTACACGAAATATAGTATTGAAGATGGTTTTTCATAACTTGAAAGAAGCCTAGTGGATATCTTGCTAGAATTAACGATAAAAATTGTTTACCTTTGTGAAGTGCAAAGCAATTGTCGCGAGTGTGTAACGGGCGAATCTAGAATGGCTAGTTCCGTTTGAAATTTTTGTCTAAAGCAGCCACAAAAAAAAAAAAAAATGCGAAGCAGTCAAAATCGTTTGTATTACTATCATGGATTATTCATTTATTTACAGTAAGAGAGAACACTCGGTGCTCTTATTAAGTGTTAGTCTGCTTTATTTTATATGCAATAAAAATCAGCTATCAAACGACACAATCACGGCTACTAGAGGGAGACTAAATCAGATTTAACGTCCCATTTCTAAAACATTTATCACTGTATTTATATCAGCTAATCTGCATTTTAAAATTTCATGGTAAATATTCTTCATTGAATGTAAATTACGTAATATATAAAACTGTAGTAAACAATTGTTGTATAGTAAGTAATATTGACCCTCCATTTAATTTTGAACTGAATCGTACAATGTTTAATTTCATTGTAGCACTAGAATAGCATTAGTAAGGGTATTTTCGTTTTCACTTTTTACAACATCGTAAAATCTTCCGTAAAGTAGTACTTTACTATTACTGGTACTTGATGATTTGATTGTTTGGGATGTTGTACGGCAATACTCGTAACTGTTGGTGTGTGTGTGTGTGTGTGTGTGTGTGTGTGGCCAGAAATGTTTTAGAACAAAGACAATAGTAAACACAACAACAAGCTGAAAGAGACGGAGCCAATGTAATGGTAAATTGTAAAACCATCCATTCCCTTTTGCCCAACCCAACTATTCATTTTATTCTCATTGTAGGCCGGACCTCTATATAGACCATGTTAAATTAAAGTTACCAAATCTCCTTCTTCTTCTTCTTCTTCTGTATTTCTTCGTTTCTTCTTCCACAACTGTTTTTTCCATCGTTCGTATCCTACCTTCTTTTTTCTCTAGCTTTTTTACAGCCTTCTTTTTTTATCCTTTGAATTCAATTTCACTGAAAATTTAATTTCCTGATCTTTGTATTATTTATTATTTATTTTTTTTTTAATAAAAAAATATTATTTAACCTTTCATATTTATAATTTTCATTGAACTGTATCAATTTTTATGAAATTTCTATGTATCTTTATTTAATTTTTTTTAATCATTTTTAATGTTTTAAATAATTTTACTATAATTGATTTTTTTTTTCTATTGTTTAAATTTTTATAAAACAACTTATATCTTATTTCCTTAATACTCTTTTAAAGTAGAAACTATATTCTGCTTTAATACATTTTCTCTGCAAACTACTTTAAATGAGGTTTTACGGTAATTTTGCTAACGTAGGCGGTTTGAAGTTTCTCAAGTCTAACCAAGTGCAAGTATTTCGCAATAAATTATAGAAATTTATCTACCTAGCGCTATAATATTATAAAAAAGATAGACAACTTTATTTTTATTAATTTTTTTTAAAGAAAGTTTGCAAAAAAAGAAAAAACAGCTGTAATCTTCTGTATTCTTTTATTTTCGATTAATTTTTTTTTTATGCAAATTTTTTGTTGGGTATTTGAAAATTTATTATTAAAAAGATAATCAGGGGACCGAATTAAAAGTAAGCTATACAAGCTTCTGCTAAGGATCTGGAATTCCAAGGGCATCAAAAATTTGTTAAAAAAACAAAACAAATTGAAGTCAAATTTTATAATAATAATTTCGCCGCTCGCTCATGTTTTGATGACATCGTTTCTGATTTGCGATGAAAACAAAAAAAAAATCACTAAAACGAAATTTTTAGTTTTTCCCTTTTTAAAATTTTACTTCATTTTATATATGTTGCAAACATTTTATACATTTTAACAATAAAATATTTATTATTAAAAATTAATATGTTTATATTAATTAATTCCCTTCTTTTATGATGGATTTCTAAAATTGTAAAGGATTGATAAAGGAGCTCAACCAGTGTTCGGCTTAAGGCGTTAAAATGTCTAAATCTGGCCCAACAGATAATAGGGATTCATAAATTAAGGAGCTCATAAATATAGGAATCATAAATTAATGAAGAAATTTTTCTTTATTGATAAAAAAATATAATATATAATTTTAAAAACAGTAATATTTAGACTTTTATTTTTTGTAAAATAGGAATTTATCGACTACATCCGTGATAATTTTTTTTTTTTTTTTTTGCTAATCGATATCGAAGGTAGGTTTATCTAAGTTTGACGTAGGTCGGTCTATCTGTACTAGGTAGAAATGATTACTTTCAAACTTTTCCATCACTTCCTACATCTTTCAGTCTGTAACTTGATTCAATCAGTCGGATGTTAAATAAACATCCGTAAAAGGCGAGGAAAAATTAAAAAGAAACAGTTTTCTTATGAATCCAAAGAGATGGTAAGAAACTGTTTTCTTTGACAAAACCTGAGTTACAATAAAATATAAACCAAATTAGTTTGATCTTGGTTAAATAAGCAGATAGACCGACAAATGTAGCTTTCAACAAATAATTAGTCTAAGCTGAAAGATTTATAATACAAACTACTCTCAGTTAGTTTTTTTGTTTAGTTTTTTTTAATGCAAACTTTAACGATTAACAGACGGAAAGGCGTGAACAACACCTAACACCAGGAAAGTTCACACCATTGAAATTACCAGAAGGGAATCCAGAAGATGCTACACCACTTCTTGAGTTTTCTAGGCATCGTTTGCGGGTCATTGAAAAAATGGGCGAAGGCTCATTTGGAATGGTAAGTATTTAGTTTGTATTTTGCCTTATAACGGTTTCTGTTATAAATAAATATTATTTTTAGATATACTTATGATTTTTTTTGTGTGTGTGATATTTCTCTAGATCCATCTTTGTGAGACTGAAGGGGTGCCTGAATATAATGGAATCACATCATATCATAAGAAACAAGTTATCGTCAAATCGGTGTGGCGAGGCTGCACTGAAGCGACAAAGTGAGTTCAATATTATTTTAAATACTTCTCTTTATAACACAAATAATAATTATTTATTCTTTATTCAAAAAGTCGTTAGTTCAAACATAGAGTTTTTCTCCATAGAATTTAGGTTAGTAACTTAGGTTAGTTGTATTTGGGTGAAGGAATATCGAGTACTTCACCCAGTTAGGTTAGTTTCTTTATTACAAAGGGGAAAGGAATATCGAGTACTTTCCCCAAGTGTGAATGCGTTGTATGAACGAATCATTAGCATGAATGTATTTATTGGCGAAAATGTATTTATTAGCGTGAATGGTTTTTTAATAGTCTGAAAGTATTTATTAGTGAGGATGTTAGCATGAATGCTTAGAATAGGTCTTTTATCAGGGGTTGAAAGAAATTTATAAAAGTATTTCAACTCCATTGCTTTAGGTTAAATTAGTATTGATGTTTTCAGGATGTGTAGGAACATTAGTTTAAAGTACTACACATCGAATATGTACAGTAAATAGCCTCCTACGCGATAATATTATTGTGTAATATTCAATTATTAATTAACAATGGCAATTTAAATTTTTATATTCTTAGTTTGATAATTAAACAGTAAGGTTTCTGAATTAGAATCTACCCCAGTTGTTAATAAAATAAGGGATGGCACAAACAATAAATCCACACTCCCCCTCGTCGATTAAATCGATGATATAAGAGGGGATGTGTGGGTAGATCTCCGAACACCTATGGCTCCATCCTGCTTTGCTGAGCAAGGTATTGTGCGTGGGAGTCACACAGGTTAGCATGTGCCATCACAGCTCGAGTGGCCATAGAACGAGAAAGGTTTAATGACTAGAGGCGCTAATGACCATCGTAGTCGATGCGCCGGAAAAAAAAAATACTGCTTTATAACTATATCCATTTTATTATGCCTTTATCAATAATTTTGAATATCAGCCTTATAGGAAGATGTTGAAACTAGGAACATTTACATATTGGTATGATTGCAACTCTTGTTACTAGTTACTTTATTTACACCGCATATCTCTTCAAAGTATAATCAATATATTAGGTTCAGTCAAGTAATTCATTCTCCTAAGAGTCAAATGATTGATCCAAAAAATCTCTTCTCTACTTTGTACCAACCACAAGCAAAATAATTAATGAAATTCCTGTAGGGAGAAGGGAAATCCTTGAATTCCAGAGATTTAATGGATCTTGATGGCCTATGAATATCACAGCCTTAAAAAAATAACATTTACTCAGTGTAAGAGAGCCTGCTGATGTAGTTTTTCTGTACAGCTACTTGGAGTACCAAAAGCAAACTTTAGCTCACCACAACTCACATTTGCATTCTTTATATCTGATTCAATATATTAGTCCGTTTTCTTCCATCAAAAACTTCCTTCCCATCATCCAAAATGATTACAAATGCCAGTAGACTCTAAAATAGCAGCCCCAAAGTCAATGTGATGTGGCAGACAGTTTTATTAATTTGTATCAATGACCCCAAAATCACAATGTTTTACTACATAGTCTTCCAGTGCATAAAAATAATCTTCAAAATATTTTGACGTGGACGGTTCCCCTAGAAATAAATCTTTTAAACTGCAATCTTTGTGCTTTTTCTCAGCTGGAGTGAGACTTTTGTCTCACTTATCTTTAATGCATTACCTATCTTTAAGAAACATGTTCTGACGTTTTATACAAAAAAATAAATAAAAAAGTTGACTTTCTTTGTCCTTATTTTTAAATCTGTTAGACAAGAGTTCCTGCGGGAAAGTTCCTGGATGGGCACCCTAAGGGACGCAAATGTAGCCAGGGTGGTTGGTGTATGTAGTCAAGAGGAGCCTTTCTGCATATTGCAGGATTATTGCGAATTTGGCGACCTACCCACCTTCCTGCAATTGCAATCGACTAGCCCGGATGAGGAAAATCCAGCCCTCAGGTAAATCTATTTACTGATTTATGTTTTTGTTGTCTAATCAGTTTCTGTGCAAGTCATTTTCTTTTTTGTTAAGGAAACTCTACAATTCTTTTTTTTGTTTATTCTCTTGTTTCAGTTATGGTTGTCTAATATACATGGCGACGCAGGTTGCTTCGGGCATGAAGTACTTGGAGTCCCTAGACATGCCACATAGAGATTTAGCAGCTAGGTGAGTCTCTTCTCTTTGCTCTTTTTTTAATTCTTCTCTTCTTACATTACATTACATTTTTTAGAGTCATTTCTAGAACAAAACAAGACATTTAATTCAGCACCATAATTTGGCCATACATACTCAATAAATAAATCAATCAGACTTTTTGTCATTTCTTT